>JAGKTI010042796.1:0-10057 GCA_018397915.1 Birgus latro
GGAAATAAGAGAAAGGAAAGGGTATTGTGAGTAACGAAGAGGAAGGTTACAGAAAGGAAATAAGAGTAAGAAAGAGGAAGTAATAGTAAGGATAAAGCGGAAGTAAGAGGAAGAAAGAGGACGTAAAGGTAAGTATCAATAAGGATGAGGATGTAAGAGGAAGGAAGAGGAGGCAATAATAATGTTCAGGAAGAAAATATGAGTTAGGATGAGGAAGTGAGAGGAAGGAAGAGGGAGGATGAGTAAGGAAGAGGGAGTAAGTTGAAAAAATAAGAGTAAAGAAGAGTTTGTAAAAGTAAGAACGAAGTGGTAAAACTAAGGAATGGGTGAAGGAAAACAAGTAAGGATTGGAAAAGGGAGCTAGGTTAGGGCAGGAGAAGCCAGAGTAAAGAAGAGGATGCAAGATTTAAGACGTCAGAGAAGGGAAGAGGAAGTTAGAGTGAGGAGGGAATAAGAATGAGAATAAAGGTGGGAATAAGAGGAGGGAGGGGGAACAGGTGTAAAAAGAAGAGTTTAGGTGAAAGAATGAGTAAGAAAGAGGAAGGAAGAGTCAGGAAGAGTAAGGAAAGAGACGTATCATTAAGGAATAGGAAATAAATTTAACGAGTGGAGCAAGAGAAGAGGAAATAATGAAATAAAAGTAAGTCTATGGAAGAGGAATTGAGGGTATATGGAAGGGGAAATTGACATAAGGAACAAGGACTTAAAATACGGAAGAGAGAGTCTGCATGAAAGAGGAAATAAGATTATGGAAGAGAAAGTAAAAATATGAAAGAGGATGTAAGAGTATGGAAGAGGAAGCAGGAGTATGGAAGAGGAAGTAGGAATATGGAAGAGGAAGTAAGAGTGTGGAAAAGGCCGTAAAGGTATGATGAGGAAGTATCAGTATGAAAGAGGGAGAAAGAGTATGAGGGAAGAAGTAAGATTTTGGAAGAAGTAAGAGTGGAAGAGGGTCAGGAGTAAGGATGAGAAAGTGTGATTAAGGAAGAGGAAATGGTGAGAAAAGATGAGAGTTGGAGGGAATTATGGTACCACGGAAGTAGAAGGGAAGACAAAATAAATTAAGTTACGTGTTGCTAACATCTCCAAGGGAATGGAAGATGTTCTCCACAAAAATGAATAAGTATCTAACAAGAAGCGGTGCCAAGGCACAGCAAACTCTACCCCGGCAGTCATTTTAGTGCTGACGTATAAACACAACAGAATATCTAGTCAAAGATGTTACATATATATCAACTTCGGAGTAAATCTGGTGGAAACTGACGATTTTATGCCGATCTGAAATTTTAGTCCCGACCCACTTGACATTGACCCCCCCTTACCGCCAACTGGGGGTGTGACCACTTTGTTGTAATGAGGCATGTTATAGGATGCAGATTTGAAAGATGCACCTTTTAGGTTTCGGTTCCATGTGGATAAGACGAATTTGAAAAGAGTTATGTCGAGAAAATCATTTTTGTTTACTTTTTTTTCATTTTTTTTGGGTCTACAGCCTGGGCCTTGGCCCAATTTGGCCTAAAGTCTAATCAGGTGATCAGAAGGTCATAGCCCATCATCCCTGTAATTTTAGTCGAAATCGCACCAGTAATTTTCGCGTAAAGTTGTTAAAAGACCGACAGACAGACAAGCAGACAAACCGAGTGAAAACAATACCCGTCCCCGAGCCCCTCCAGGGAGGGGACGGGTAACTAAATGAATAAATAAATAAATCACTGGCACTAAAACCTCTACGCAAAAGATGGTAAATTATAAAGCTTCATCTCCACCATTTCAAGAATTTCTAAAGGTAAAACTTTCACCTCATAAAACCGTGAAGAAACCCAAAGTCAAAAGGAATAGGGGATATTTTGTAAATACCCAAAGAACACGTGTACTAAGTCTGCAGTGAATTCTTGAAGAAATGCAGGAATGGCACCCAATTTGACAAGCATTGAGAGGACAGTATTCAATATCAAAAGGGGAGAGAGAGAGAGAGAAAGGGAGGGGGGGAAACGTAATTTTCCTCTTCGTCCCCAGGTAGCATGAGGGAGAGACTGACAGACAGACAGATTAAAACACGATACAGAGAGGTAGAAATAGAATAATGAAAAACAATCCCCGAAACAGCAAAAAGATGCAAATAAAAGTATGCAACAAGAAAAACAAAATAAAGGAGGAAGAGACAAAAGAGTGGACAATGTCTCTCTCGTGGTCCGGGCAACTCTTTTATTTTTTTTACAGCAGACGCAAGGTTCTTTTGTTTAGCTGAGCGTGAGACTTGCGAACCGAAAATTGTTAAGAGTAGCGAATGAGGGAGATAAAGCAACAGAAAACATGACAGAGAACGTGTGGACTTTATTAGCAGGTAAGTAGTATGACAAACAAACAAAAACGAAAATGAAAGCAAAAAATATCTTGGGAAAAAGAGTGCTGACAAAGTGACAGTAAGAAGAGTAAAATATGTGACAACAGTAGACAGGAAAATGTCGAAATAAGTAAGTGAAAATGTAACTTATTTAGAATGAGATAAAATAAGAATATATAAAAAACAAAGTGGCTTTTCAAAATAGAGACCGGAAGAGACAAGCTGTGTGAAAGATAAGTGACACCAAGACAGGAAAAAAAAAAAAATTGTCGGAAATTGGACATATTGAAAGGGGTGAAAAAGAATAAACAAACGACAGAAGTATAGGGTAAAATTTGAGCAAAAATGTCGCAATTGGAGTAAAAAATAAATGAATCAGTAAATGGCAAAAGACACAATGCAAAATTAAAGCAAACACAAAAGATGGAAGTAAGAATCAGGCAAATGAAAATAAAGAAATGGGAGACTGAAATAAAGGGTAGGGACAAAACAAAAAGATAATTATAGGGCAAAAATGGAGGAAATTGCTAGTTGTGACATTGCAAGAGAAACCTGTAAGATGAAACTAGTGACTGCAGGTGAAAGGAAAAAGTGTTAAACAAGAGTAAAACGCAGTGCGATGGGTAATAAAAAAAAAAAGTGAAAAATATAAACATAATCAGCATGAAAAAAAAGAGAAAAAAGCGGGGAATCACAAAGAGTGGAAACTTAGAACCGAGACACTATAGAACGAAAAAGATAAAGAGTCAGTAATGTAGAGAAAGAGTAGAAAGTAAAAATAGGGAAATGGCAGTAATAGTAATAAAGTGAAAAAATGTGGATAAATATGTGGAAGCTAGAAGTAGGGACACAGTGAGAGGAATTAAGACAGGGAGAAAAAGACAAAAGGAGTGGAAACCAAGAGTTCCCGTAGGGAATTATTGAGAGGACTGAGGCAAAAAAGACAGAAAAAGGGCAGAGTTGCAGTGGGGACGCAGCTCCAAGAGAAGGTAAATGACAGAATAAATGGAGCATAGAAAAAACACCGACCTAGGAAGAGGAGTAAGAGCAACAACTGTAAGAAAATAATATATTAACTTACAAAAGAACGAGTAGGGCGCATCATAAGAGGAGGAAGACGTATAAAAGACAAAAAGAACTAGAAGATACGAATTCCTGCAATAGTAAAGCGGAAGGAAAAAAATATACAACATGACAGAAAAGAATGACAAATAAGACTAGCCTAGGCACGAAGTAAGAGGAGTACAGAGAAGATAACAAGACAAAATAAAAAGAAAAATCAAGCACGGAGGGGGGTAAGGAGTGAGGGAGGGAGGGTGTCAGCTGCAGCCTTTCATCTCCAACAAACTTTTCCCCACCAACTTCACCCCAGCTCAGTTGTCCCACGAATCAATCTCTAAGGTTAAGGCACCGATGGGTCCAGGTTAAAGGTGGTTAGCTGATACGGTTTTCTATATATTTTATACGTAAAATGACAGGCATAGTTCGTCTACCCTAACTTGGTATAGATTTTCATCATTTTACACCTTGTTATCCATATCCTAGTATTAAAAGCATGACAGCTCAACGGTTTTATATACTTCCCACAGTACTGCCTCAGGATTAGCATCATACTATAGTGTTAACCTCTAAGTACAGCTCGGTAGACGACTAAAACAATACTAGGGGGTTTATATTCTTTTCATAGCACTTCTTAGCTAACACGATAACCTAGTGTTAATCTTTTTTTACTGCAAAATGTCAGAATAAGACAATACTGCAGCACGACATAATTTTACTGGCACCATATTGTAATCTCTTGCTACAGCTCGACGGTATAACAGTATTATGGTGCTATACACTTTTCGCAGCCCTTCGTCGTGAGCAGCACAATGTTCTAGTTTTTACACCTGTGTTTGTGAAGTGGAAGAGGTTATATTCTGATTGTGTGTGTGTGTGTGTGTGTGTGTGTGTGTGTGTGTGTGTGTGTGCGTGTGTGTGCACGCGCGCGCGCTAAAAAATAAACAGATTTTATCTCATTTTACCCAAACTTGAAGGAAGGGTGAACGGCCCCCAGTGAGTAAACTTAGTGTTATTTATAAGAGAGGTCAGAGGTGAAGCGCACAGGGTTAGAGCAAAGTCTGACCTGTAAAATCAATTCAACCAGATATAGTCCTATTTTGACCAAATTTGGAGAAGGGTTGAAAGTGAGACTAGGATGAACCTGTTCAATATTGAGAACAATCGAAGGTCAACGTTAAAGGGTAAAGTCAGTATTCGTCCCATGTGTCTGGGTGTAAATAATATGGTTTTGATATGATCTGGTTCAGACTTGTTGAATGAGCTGAGTTCCCCGAAGGGGATGAATTATTATCATTTTTTCTTTTAACAATAAGTCAGAGGTCAAAGTCACATGCAAGGTCAGTCTGAACAGTTTTTATTCGACCAAGACCAAACTTTGAGGAATTGTTAAGAGTACAGCACGAATGAAAGGATTCGATTTTGATAATAATCAAATTCACGGTCACGGGGGAAAGTAAAAAGCCAAGCTAACAAGGTCATGCCAACTCATACAGATTTTATCTTATTCCACCCAAGTTTAGTGGAGGTATTATGGATCAAGCAAAAACGAAGGGATTCAGATATAAGAATACTTAGTTAAAAGAGAAGGTCACATGGGAAGGCAAATATCCCCCCGTGTGTTTGAAAAAAAAAATCTTAAATCAGTTTTGATCTGATGTAGATAAGATTGGTTGATGAACTGATGATCACTCAAGCGTTTGACCTTTTTCAGAACAGTAAGCCAAAGGTCAAGGTCACATGGCAAGGTCAACTTTCAAACAGTTTTTAACCAATGTAGACTATAATAACCTTTGTGTGAGTGCTCTTGTTAAAAAGGAAAAAAGTATATATTTGACTTTCAGAAATCAGTCAAGAGGCAAGGTCACAGTGATGGGTTTAAGGTCAAAGTCACTCACCAAAGTCATCTCAGTTTTCATCTGATTTTAACCGAACTTGGTGAACGGGTTGGGGTTTAGGCAAGAATGATAGTGTTTTCGTTTGAGAGTACCTGTCCAAGATCTAGTAGGTCACTGGTGTTGCACTGTCTTCGTGCTTCGTCTTGTATTATCTTGCCACAGTTCAGCGGCAGAATGGAGAGATGACAATTTTGGGCATTACCTCACCCCATCCTTAGATAAGAAAAGAAATCTGGATGATGATGATGATGATGTGATGATGACAGTGAAAGTGAACAGAGTACGGCATACAGTTTGGCACCATTTTCTTTGTCATATATCAGTATCTAGTCGTCTGCCTCCTATTTTACACTACTAGTGATTAACCCCCTCATGGCCGTGATAACTGTAGTATTCGTTTCCCGTTAACACTAGATATACCTGTTGATTCTATTCAGCTGAGAATGTTAGTGTTAATATTGCACCGTTAATCCTCTTATAGTTAGGTCAGCTCCGCCATTGTAATCTCACTAAAGCCAAATTGTTTTATTCAGCTCAGTGAACCTCTGAAACCTGGATGTTAAAAAGAAGAGGCCATCTTACGCAATTTCGACATAAGTGTGTTTCTGTCTATATTCGTATAAGATAACGGAGGTGGTTAACTATTTTATTCTATATTCTATACCATAACATCTGCATCTGCATATGAATTCACTGGATTTTGCTCAGCATATCAAAATCTATGGCTGCTGCTTCGTTATAATTATGTTCATATATCTCAACGTACAGTCGCCTGCAATAGTACCATTCCTTTTAGCCATTTTTGCTTTTTCTTTCATTTAAGGAGACATCGCAAATAAGCCAAGAAATTATTTTACTGCACAACGACTGGTTAGCCGCATCGAACCTCACGTTAATAATCTTTCATATTCATTTTTTTATAAACAGGCAAAACATGATATTTGTATTATTAAACATGAAATTGAACTTCTGCAAGCGAATGTACACTTATCTGACTTCCTATTGTTATTTTCTGTGCCAGTGTATAAACTGTGTATACATTCATGCACAAAATATAGCCACTGAGAGCTGTTTTCATTTTCAATTATTATTTTTGTTTTATTTGTTCAGATTCATTTGATACTGTACGAGCGTGTTGCTGCCAATATTTAAACGTGTAATGACAATCCAGGATAGCAATATCTTACAGCATTTATTTAAAGGTATCGGTCCCCCTGAACACACACACACACACACACACACACAAGTCAGGGTTAATTATTCGTCCACATTGTCTCGAAATTCTGTCCAAACTTTAATAGCTCTTGCACAACTAATCAGTGACAATCAAACAGGCTGGAATTATCGCATCATCAGTTAAGATCTCCAGACGTGTAAGGGGATCATTAACCTCGCTTGCATCATTGCATACCCACAAGATAACCTTACATCCTTATTTACCCAGTCTACTACAGTCATCATCATCATCATCATCATCATCGCCATCATCATCATCATCATCAACCTCTTGTCCATGTTCACCTTCAGAGATAATATCAAGACCAGTAATTTTCACCTGGAATGACTAGTTATCCAGGAGTGAACCCAGGTAAGGGAACTCGGTGACCCCAGGCGACCTGAGTGAACCAAGGATGACGCGACTTTGCAGGTGATACGGCGACAGTGGTGTATGTACTTCACTTACTCTTTGGTACATTTATAAAATTCAGTATCTTGGAATCCATTCCCTGAAAACACTGGTACGAAATCATACTCGGTCACGCCTGCTTTATTTGCGCGTTATTTAATGTTTATAAATATTTGACTGATTAAGAGAAACTAGATTATAGACGTCCACACTTGAAAATGGGGAACGTGTTCTAGCGAGCAGCCTTTTATGTGTTGTTATTTTAGCTAAAAGGAAAAGAGGTGTGCCATCACGCTTAGTTGATACTAATGCCAGCTTTAAAATTTTGAGGAAAGCACTTAAATAACATCCATTACTTTTACGTGGAATTTCTAACGGTGCGCTAAGGTCCGCCATGGCTGAAAGGATTTCCGAAATAACCCAGTCATGGCATTAAATTTGGGGCATTTTGGCTTTTTCCACCAATATAGTGACGGATTTTGAGAAAAGCAACTTCAAAAGACTCCCATTATATTTACAGATGTTTTCCAGCCTGAGTCCTCTCTAGCGTTAATATTTTTCGAGATAAAATTTGGAACATTCTGGCTTTTTTCATCAGTATGGCGGAGGTCGCTGAAAAGAGCCATGTAATTAACCATCTATCAGTTGTCAACAAGCTTTTCAGTTTTGTGCATCGGTCCACTGTCAGCTAAAGTTTTCACGGTAATCCAGTTGATGTACTCAGTCTGGCATATTTTGGCTTTTTTTTTTTTTTTTTTAGTAATATACAGTCGTGGTGAACTCCCAGAATGCCATTTAAACAACACCTATTACTTTTACCTAAATTTCCAGCGGTGTTTGTAAGTCCACTGCAGTTGGCTTCCACGATAGCCCAATGTTGGTGCACAAGTGGAGTAATAAAACCTATAGGCCAAAGTAATATAAAATGATGTGCAGAATGTGAAGTGAGTGTGGGGATCAGCATTGTTAACTGAAAAAGAAGACTGGTGGGTGTTAAATATTAGGCTACAGCTGTATGGAGAGAATGGGTGATGCGAGATTGATAAAGGTGTACAGATCGAAGTGGAGGGAGAGTAAGGGGAGGGCCAAAGGGAAAATGGAAATATTCTTTAGTGTGCATGATGTTCTGAATCATAGGTATCTGAGTGTCAGGAGATGGAAGAAGACGATAAGAAACACGTCAAAATGAAATGAAATGGATTATGAAAAAAATGAATCGCTGTCATTGTGATAAAACTGGTAGGAAATCAAGCAACTAGGAACAGTATAAATGGTCCGGGCCGGAATGTGGATGGTGCAAAACTGCTTTACGTGCAGACCATTACAAAATAGAGCTGAGACACTGAATATGAGCGAATGCGGCTGCTCTCTCCTTTTTCCAGGTGTCATAATGAATGGACTATTACTCCCAGTGTACTCTGGATTAATTAAAAAACGATAAAAACACTTTTCCATGGACATTGCTGCCGTCAGAATTTGAAGTGTGGCAGCTCCTATTTTTTTCACTCTTCATGCGTTCCTATCTGTAACAGGAGACAGCAAACGATTTTTATACTGGAATCTGAAGTAAAAGTGATATATTAAACTTCCAGAAACTTGCGTGGTAGAGCAGCATGTGCGATGAGAATTATGGCTTTGTGTGTGTGTGTGTTCAGATGCCTGCAAATAGCATGTCTGGCTGGTCTCATAATGGACTGCCTCAGTTCATGAACTTTCTGAAAGTGACCAACTCCGAGAAACAATAAAAGCCACTAATGTAGAACAAGGCTGTCTAATCAGAGAAGCATGTCTCTGTTACACAAATCCATGGGTTACCGAGAAAAGGGAATGTCATTACTCTGTGTAGGGAAGTGGCTCTGAGAGAAGGTGACGGGTGAATAGAACTTTTTATACCCCTGTTTATAAATGCAGTAGAGTCACTAGTTGGTGAAGAATGGAAGAGATAATGTAGCAGAGAATAATGCTAAAAAATTATCTGTAAAAGACACTATTAATCGAGAACGGTACTTAAAATAGGCAATGAGCGAAATTGTAATACGAGATGTTAGATGGACTGAGTGATGTGTAAACGTAGGCGTGTGCTATTCCTCTGCATATACTGAGAGAGAGAGAGAGAGAGAGAGAGAGAGAGTACGAATTTTTGCTGCCCTCCGTCCTCAGCAGAGTGACCCCAAGCGTAAAGAGAGAGAGAATTTGGAACCAAAGTTTACTCGAAGGGCCCGTGGTGTGACTTGAAGACCAGGTATGTAGACCAGTGCATTCATAAGTAAGTTTGTGTGGAGGTTGATGTTGTGAGAGTAAAGTCAGAGTTACACTAGATTATTTTATTCAGCTTAACCTGAAAGCATAGTAGCGAAAGGGAAAATTAACGTTATAATCATGTAACATCTTCAGTCTGAAAGCTCTGTCCTAATCTGAATTAAATTATCTGTAGAGAGCAAAAATAACTTAGTGAAATACGTCATTTGGCTCAGTGGGTTAAAGTACAGTGTAATTAGATGATTTGGTCGGATGGATAAAAATACAAGTAAGGTATACAGTATATCCTCTTATATAAGATAACGTGTATATGGCTTCTATATGATTAAGAAAGGATTTTTGGACTTTGCAGGTAAGACATGACCTTCACAAGCCTCAATAGGTTATTAGAGTTCCCTTAATTTGAAGAACACTGGGCTAAATACATCATCATAGTGAATAGTTTAATTGGGTTTACGATGCTGGAATTTTTATGTTCTGTTCACTTTTGTCTGGCTTTACATCGCATCTTTCCGTCTTAAAGTGAGAGCTATAACAGGATTTTAACCCTAGAATATGATGCTCGTCATGAAAGAGTGGTTTTGCTAGGAGAAAGTTGTAGCACCAAGGAAATATATTATCCTGCCATTGCGCGACGGAAAATACTCTGCCAAAGGAGGAAAATTCCGCCAGATGAGTCCTTACAGTATATTGAAGTATTTTTCATTTTATTCCTGCGATCTTCAGACTATTTTATATTGTCTGAAAGAGATTTTGCGAAGTGAAGGGATTAGAGGCAGCCTTACTTAACCCCTGCACTATAATAAGGGTGTGATAATCGGGGTGAAAATCGTCTGGTTGCCACAAGCTTAAAAAAAAAAAAAAAAAAAA
>JAGKTI010042799.1:0-10057 GCA_018397915.1 Birgus latro
CACGGAGGCTGTGTGTGTGTGTGTGTGTGTGTGTGTGTGTGTGTGTGTGTGTGTGTGTACCATCATCATCATTATCATCCGGACCTCCTTTCCCACCCTAGGGTAGGGTGAGGAGTAACAACATCCAGACAGCCCAAATTTGCCCAATCCAATCGGCCACACTTCCATTTACTCATCATTCTAGCCCCCAGAATCCTGGCATTATCGGATACGCTAAAAACAATCACCACATTTAGTAACTTCACATAAATTTATCTGATAGAGTTAATCTGGACACTGTCATGTTAAAAGGGTGCCAAATCCCTGCTCATGTGCTTCTTCTCACAACATTCATCCAGCCCCACCGACTTTCATACCTCTCTTACCCACACACTCATCCACCATATTTCTGCACCTTCTCCTTGGCCTGCCTCGCCTTCTCCCTTCTCCAGATTTGCTCAGATATACTTTTTTCACCACTCTATTGTTATCCAGTCTCTCCACATGATCATTCCATCTCAGTACACTGTTCGATTCTGGTGTCCACCGACTTCCTCACTCCACATCTTTCATGAATCACATTATTTCGTATCCTATCCACCCTGTGTACTCCACATACATTCCTGAGCAGTCCCATCTCCATTGCTGGCACTCTTGACTTTTCATTTTCATGCCTCACCATAGTTTCACATCCATATGTTAAAGTTGGCACTAACACTCCTTCATGTAAGCCTCACACAGCTGCAACGCTGAAGCCTCTGTTTCTTATCAAGGCCTTCATTGCACCAGCTACTTTTCTTCCTTGTGTCACTCTACTTTCCACTTTTGCACATTTTCGTATCTTCTCTATCACTGTACCCAGGTATTTGAACTCTCACCAATTCCAGTCTCTCTCCCTTCATTGTGACATTGCACTGGGAGTCACCGTCTCTCAATAACCATCACTTTACTCTTTTCTACATTTACTCTCATGGCACAGTGCTCACAGACAGCAGCAAAACTCTGCACTAGCCCATCAAGTTCGTTTCCGGTATTTACAAGCAGTACTGCATCATCAGCATACAACAAATTTGAGATATTCCATCCATCACCATTCATTACCAATGCCATCCCTCTCTCCATTACTTGTGTTTTTTCTTCTCTCATCACCCCATCCATATATATACATATATATTGAACAGCCATGGGAACATCATGCAACGTTGCTGCATGCCCACACCGACTGTGAACCATTCACTTAGATGCCCATTAACCCTTACTCATACTTCACTACCATCATAAAAACTCTTGACGGCACCTAGCAGCTTACCATCTACACTGTACATACGCAAAACTTTCTACAATCCTTCTCTGTCTACTTTGTCTTATGCTTTTCTCAGATCCATGAATGCCATAAACACCTTATGGTCCTTCTCACAAGCCTTCTCTTCTATCTGTCTCACTGCAAATATTTGATCCACACATTCTCTGCCACTCATAAAGCCACCCTGTACATCACTCACTAGGACTTCTATCTTTCTTACTTTCTCTATAATCTTCCATATAACTTCCCTACCACAGTCAATAAACTTATGCCACGATAATTCTTGCACTCACTTCGCTCACCTTTATTTTTGTACAGAGGTACAATCACTGCCTTTTTCCACTCTGGTGGCACAGTTTCCCTCATCCATGCCTTCTTACATATCTCCAACAAGCACTTCATTACACTCTCTCCACTACACTAAATCATCTCTGCATACACCTCATCAACCCCAGCTGCTTTCACATTTTTCAGCCGCTTCACAGCACTCTTCACCTGTGCAAGTGTCACATCTCCTGGCAGTGCATTCCTTCTCTACACCCCCCCAAAACCAATCATGTTTACAGCTGCTCTGCTCTCTCTGTTCCCATTCATCAGGCATTGAAAATATTCTTTCCATCTGGGCCTTACTTCATCCCCTTGAGTTAATAATATACCACCTACATCCTTCACACCATCACATTTCTTTCCGCTTTCACTTCTACATTTCCGCACCTCCTTCCAGAATAACTTCCTATCTTCAGAGTAGTTTGCATTCATTTTTCTTCGTAGGTCATCATTTACCTCCTTCTTTTTCCTCTTCACTAGTCTCTTTACGTGCTTTTTGCTCTCAATATAATCAGTTCTTATTTCAACTGAAACTCTGTCCGGTAACCACTTTAGTCACTTCCTCTTTTCCTCCACCGCTGTCTTAACCTCATCATCCCACCATGCCATACCTGTCTTCTTTGTTTTTACTCTTGCCACACCACACAACACTTTAGCATTCCTAACTAAGCAGTCCCTATATGCATTCCACAGGCTGTCCAGATTCATTTCATTGCAATTCACTCCTCCTCTACTTTGGTCCTGTAATCATCTGCCATTTCTTTGATCCTCAGCTTCTCAACTTTCAGTCTTTCTCCCTGACTGCTCCTCTCTCTCCTGATCTACCTCACTCCTCTTAGCTTGATCTTGCATACCACAATCATGTTTTTTTTTTTTTTTTAATGCAAGGAAGAAGGAACCAAGGGCCATGGGCTTGCATACTGTTCCTTCCAAGAAAAAGTAAAAACAATACAAAAGAGAGCCAAATTCAAGATCCATTCATTTCGAGATGCCTGGACACACTGCGTTTGAAAGATTGGAGATCATAGGAAGTAGGGAATACAGACAGAGGGAGACAGTTCCAGAGTTGACAGACCTCCACTTCATCCCCTCACAGCCCTCATATCAGCAACCATTCCCATCATCGACCTCTCTCTCTCTATATGTATATACTGTACTTTCTATCTATTGCCAGACGCCTCAATCCCGCACGGGGTGGCCACAAACAAATTGCCTCCATGTCACTCTGTTCCCTGCCATTTCACTACCACGCTCCCAACTCACACCCCCCTCTCATATACCTCTCCACTCCCTCCCTCCATCTCATCCTCGGCCTCCCCCTCCCTCTCGCCTCCTCCACCCCACTCACGTACACTCTCCTCGTCAGTCTTTCACTCTCCATCCTCTCCACATGCCCAAACCACCTTAACGTATTTCTCCTAACGCTTCCCATCACGTCCTCAACCACACCACAACGCTCCTTCACTTCCTCATTTGTTAGTCTGTCTCTCCATGTGACTCCACATGCTCCTCTCAAATAACTCATTTCCACTGCTCTCACTCTTGACTTCTGTCCTTCCAACAGGGTCCAAGCTTCACTTCCATATGTTAGAGTTGGTATCACAATACTGTCATGTAACAACTTTTTCACTTCCATGCTCACCTCCCTGTTTCTTATCACTGCTTTCAACGAACCAGCAACCTTCCTTCCCTGCTGCACCCTTTCGAGCACTTCACCCTCCAGACTTCCATCCTTACTCATCACACTGCCCAAGTACTTAAATTCACTCACATTCTCCATATCCTTCCCATCCAATCTCACTGTACATTCACTGGCTTCACTTCTCTCGAAGACCATCACTTTACTCTTCCCTACATTCACCTTTAGATTCCGTTTCTTACACACTCTCCCAGGCTCATCTACCAAGCCTTGCAGCTCCCCTTCGTCTTCACTCAACAACACAGTATCATCTGCAAACAACAGTACAGGGAGTTTCCAAACACTGCCCTCTCTCACTAGGGCCGCTCTAACATCCACTGCCCGACCTTGTATCTCTTTTATAACCCCATCCATGTACAGATTGAACAATCATGGAGACATGACACATCCTTGTTTCAATCCAACCTTCCAATGGAAAGATTCACTCAGTTTGCCATCCACATGCACTGCAGCCTTAGCACCCTCATACATACTCTTCACTGCCTTCAACAACTTCCCATCCACTCCATATATCTTAATACCTTCCACAAACCTTGTCTATCCACCCTGTCATATGCTTTCTCCAGATCCATGAAGGCTGCATACAACTTCTTGCCCTTCTCTAGAAACTTTTCCACTAAGGATCTAAGAATGAATATCTGGTCTACACAACCTCTTCCCTTCCTAAAACCTCCTTGTTATTCTCCAACTAATTCCTCTGTAATTTCCCTAACTCTGTCAATAAGTATCCTACCATATACTTTTCCTATTATACTGAGAAGGCGAAGGCAAATGCCCCTGTGATTACCACACACTGCTTTTTCCCCTTTTCCTTTGTACAGAGGAATAATTATACCTGACTTCCAATCCTCCGGGACTCTACCCTCCTCCCAAGCCAATCTGCACACCTTCCACATCCATTCTATTGCTATCTCTTCTCCATGCATCAACATTTCACCACACACTCCATCAATTCCTGGGGCTTTCCCCATTTTAACTTTCTTCATTGCTTCCACCACTTCCATCCTGGTGATTTCTTCCTCTCTTCTCACAACCCTCCTTCTCCCTGCCATTCCCCAGCCACTTATACTTGCATTACTTTCATTCTCTATGTTCAACAGTTCATTAAAGTGTTCTCTCCATCTGTTTACTTTTTCTCCCTTCTCCACCAGTAATCTACCATTTTTATCTTTCACACCCCCACTGACTTTGTTGGCACCCTGTCTAGCTCTCTTTACCTCCTTCCAGAACATTTTCTTACATTCCCTCCACTTTGCACTCAAATTCCTTCCAGATTCTTCATCCACTTTCTTCTTACTCTCTGTCTTGCTAATCTTTTCACCTCTCTCCTCCTCACTACATATAACTCTCTCGTCTGTCACTCAGCTTCTTCGACGCCCCAGTTCCTCAACCACTCATTATATGCTTTCTTCTTTTGTACCACAGCCTCTCTCACCTCTTCAGTCCACCATGCTGTTCCCTGAACCCCCTTTCGTCTTCTCTTCACCCCACACACCACCTCACATGCTGCACAGATTTCTTCAGTGAATACCTTGCACACACCTTCCACGTCCCCCATCTGCTCCAATCTATATTTACCCAATTGCCCCTCCACTTCCCTTTTATATTCAGCCTTCTTTCCATCCTCTTGTAACTTTTCTACCCTCCTTGTAACAAATACTTCCTCCTGTCCTTCCCTTCTTCTCTTCCTCCATCTTGTTTGGATTCTGATACTGGTGGTGGTCAGAAAGTCCATTTCCCCAACCTCTATATACTCATGCATCCATTACACATCTTCTCATTCTTTCATCCACACACACAGTCAATCATTGCCTTCCGTTCATTCATTCCTCTGCCCTCTCTTCTCACCACTCGCCATGTATACCTATGGATCATTTCGTGCCTGAAGAGGGTATTAGCTACCACCAACCCCCTCCCAGCACAAATGTCCACTAAAGCACTGCCATTCTCATCCTTCTCTGCAGGAACACCCCACTCACCAATCACTCCATCCACCTTCTCATTCCCTACTTTTCCATTCACATCTCCAATCAGAAACACTCTTTCATTCCTTTCAAACTTTTCCAAGCAGGGTTCCACATTTGTCCAAAACTGTTCTCTCACTCTCCTAACACAATCTTGCGTTGGTGCATACACGCACACAATTGCCCACATTTGTAGTCCAACTTTCACTCTTACCCATGCAATCCTTGACCCAACTGATCCATACTCTCTTACTTGATTGCCCTTTATGCTGGTGTGTGTAAAGTGAATTTATGGGAAAGGAAAAGGGGGGGGGGGGGGGGGGGTGGAAATGGTAAAGTTTGTGGGATGGAGCCAGTATTTGAGGGCATGAAAGATGTGTGAATAATTACTGGTATGTGGTCCAGGCATTCTGTGTGTAGTTCCATCACTTTTTTACTTTCTTTTCATGTTTATGGACTGGTTTGTGGTCCAGGCATTCTGTTTGTAGTTCCATCACTTTTTTTTTTTTTACTTTCCTTTCAGGTTTATGGACTGGTATGTGGTCCAGGCATTCTGTTTGTAGTTCCATCGCCTGTTTACTTTTTTTTGTTTGTGGATCTTGTCTCAATTTTAGGAGGGGAAATAGATGCAAATGATAATACCTTTATATGGTATAGATTGAAAGATTACAAAGTTACTTTTGATTTTGTAGCTGACTGATAAAAGTGTCAAGTGTAATTATTTTATTTACAGATATGAGGATTTACGAGCTTTGTATGGTGGAGCAGAGGGGCTGGATGTCATCAAGGACATTTTCCACCTCTCACATAGTCTTCTGCCATACAACCACCATCTACTTATGGAGGTGCGGACATCAACGTCTAGTCATTTCTACATACATTCTCCTTTTTCATCTTTGTCATGAACAGTAGCCTACACAGAGTATCATCCATCTATCCAAAAAACAAACATCCATTTTAGCCATCATATCGTGGTGTAGTATTTTTAGTACCGGTATTAGGGATGTGTTCATTTCAGTATATTACAGATTTACAGTAACCCCTAGACAGAGACTCATAGCTTTATAGCCCTTTACTCTGGCTAAGGTTTAGTGTGAGAGTAATACCACCAAATAGCATGGCTAAATTTTTATTAGCAATATATGAAATGCATGTAATTATCAAAATAATCAGGAATCAGGTTGTGCTTCAAAGGTTATGATGAAATTAATTGCAGTTTCCAGGGCTAAATGTCTCAGATATGTTACTGTACTATTGGATCCTGGTGATTAATGGTATCAGTGCCCATAGATCAGTTTAAGGTTTGAGAAATTAACTGCTGAATATACACAAAAGTGAGTTGTGTTTCCGTGTGCCTGTCGTAGGCCTACCCCCGGTTTTGCAATGGGTTTTAATTTATTTATTGTTTACTGATTTTGATGATATTTTAGACTTAAATTTTGTGTTTAGGTTGATTTATAAACTGTTTTTTAGACTTACATTAGTGTGTTTTAGTCATAGGCGGAGTGAACACCATCAGTTGGGGTACAGATTCTCGCCCATCAGACGAGGTACAAAACAGCATGGTCAGCTAGGCGACTTAACGTAGAATATTTCATGTTTGACCGTTCAACTGTCATCTAACATATCATGGAATATACTGTATAATAATAATTTTAAATAAATATTAACCATTTGCGCACGGTAAGTTTTATTAAGTTAAGTTTCATGGCTCACAATTTTACTCCCCCGCGCGCTCCGCTGGCAGCCTGCGGTATGCAAATTACACGTATTCTCGCCTCATTTTCGCTACCCAAACCTCAAAATGTTGCCCTGAAACTCATATTCACCGATGTTTGTTCTAGCTGATAAGCCAAAAGAAAAACCAGAAAAATACGAATAAAAGTACACTAGGCCGCTGTGAATAAACATTTTGGAACGTTGATCTCACTTCCCAACATTGTCGTTCGAGTATTTTCCATAATGCAGAAAAATGTTATTTCATTGGCTTTCTAATGAGCTATGCCCGGTTGTGATGCGATTTGTAGTTTTCGAAAAAATAGCCAAAAAGTAAAAGCCATTTTTGTAAAAAAATTGATTTTTGTTCAGGGAGGTATACTGCAGAAGTTTTCTTGCACACCTTATGTTTTTATTACATAATCTTATGTATAATTTCATAAGCTTTCTCCTGATACCTTTTTGTTTTGATACGCCACATAGTTTCCGAGTAAACCGCAAAATACTACAGGGTACTCACGGCCGCGGTGCACTTTCATGCGCTCACAATAACCACCTACGTAACCACAACTTTTCATTAGAGAAATTGCATATTTATGTCCTGTATAAATGTAGAATTCACTGATCTTTATCATGGTTCTTACAGGAAATCGATACGTTCAGTAATTTTGGAGTAAATGGACGACAAAGATAGTACACTTTTCCTCGCCCGCAAGTGAGATAAAAACACTAAATTTCCCTGCCTCACGAATACTTACATATTTTCGCTCGTTACGTTTTATTATTATTATTATTTTTTTAAAGTCAAATTATACACGTGAAATATCATAAGCTCTTTGATAGTGCTTTCAGTAACTCGACATTTCCACTGGTCTTTTTGCTAGGTACTGATACTAAAGCTGAACTTTCTTCCATCTCATATGTGTATATGTAAAAAAAAATACTTATTTGTGAAAAAAATATAGAAATGTAGAAACAGGTCAATGTACAAATCAACCAAAATATGGATAACTCACTTGCTCCAGAGGTGTTGAGCTGCTGGCAGGAACTTGAAGGAATAGAAGATGAGTTAGGTAGTGTGTGAGTTGTGTGTGGGTGCATGAGTGAGTATGAGTGTGTGTGTGTAACTCACCGGTCGGTCAGGATCACTTGATGGTAGTGATCGTCAGCTTTTACCCTCCCGGAAGGGAGCTGAGAGCTCATATAGTCCGATCTATGGGCAAGGCTGTGACCTTCACACATGCACACACCCATCCCCTTGCTCAAGGGGGACAGTAACCACCCACTTCGTCAGTGAAACTTTTCGCAACCTGAGCGAGGCGCGAACTCCCGTCTACCAGATGGCAAGCGAGAACACTACCACTGCGCCAGCGAGCGGTGTGTGTGTGTGTGTGTGTGTGTGTGTATATGCTTGTGTGTGTGTGTGTGTGTGTGTATATGCTTGTGTGTGTGTGTATGTGTGTGAGTGTGGCATATACTCTGTTCCTTGCACCACGTTTGCCTAACACATGCGATGCACACAATAGATTTCTCCACGAACATTCGCTGCACGACATACGTATATAATGTCATATATGTGTCGCTGTGTGGCATATTTTCTTGTCTCTGATCATTATGTAACTTTTCGCTGTCAGTCAATGCACGCAATATTTCTTGGTGAACACTCACTGCACTATTTTATATGTATATTTCACACTGAACCACATACAACATAAAACACTATCACATGATTCCATCCCAGCCTCTTCTGTTATTCCCTTCCCTAGTGTATGGCGTAAGAGACCGCCTGTTCCCTTAGCAGCTAATGCATATGTCTATGTATCTCTATGGCATAACATAATGCCTGCTATGGTAGGTCAGTTATTTCACTAATCCAGGCACTATATGTTTCACAGATATAAGTAATGGCTTCACTATAAGGGTAAAATACAGTACATCATTTTATGGGCAGGGTGAGTGGAAACCTCACTATAACAAACCAGACTCTGACTCTAGGCCTAACAGCTGATAACAGGCCCCAATGCTTTACAAACAATATATCTATGTTCAATAGACACAATCACTTCACAGTATAGTCAAAAACACTGTACACACAATATTTCAATAATGGCTTCAGCCTCGGGTGGGAGGGGGAAAATGGCGGATTTAAAGGGACAGCACAACACAGCACGACCCTGCTGTCTGGCTGCTAGTGGAGCACTGAGAGTTTATCCTTCATAACCTTGAGCTGCTTCACCAACATGACCATTTAAATTCCCTCCCAGAACCACTACCTCATCATCACCCATACCACTTACTACACGTATTAAATCATCCCAAAATCTATCCTTCTCTGCGTCATCCAATCCTACCTGTGCAGCATATGCTGATATAACTGAAATCATCATCCGTCCAATCAAAATTTTCACTACTATTATCCTATCACTTACTCTCATGACATTCATAACATACTCCACCCATTTCTCCGCAACCAACACACCCACACCCCCATATCCATCAGTTCCCCCCTGCCAAAACAGCTTATAGAAGCAATCCTTCCCAGCAATCTTTCTGGCTGATCCACCCCTGTACCGGACTTCCTGCAAACAAGCCACATCCACCCACCTCCTACTAAATGCCTCAACAACTTCCCCCGCTCTTCCCCTCAAACTTCCCACATTCCACGAACCCACCCTAAACCCCCTGGGTGATTTGCTGTCCTCACGCTTGCTTTGATGCATATATTTGTACTTGGTCATAGTCGGTAAGATAAAGGGGGGTAAACATTCCAAAGGCCCAGCCCATTGCACAGTCCTAGGTCCAGGCAATGGATCTGGGACGCCTAGCCCACCAGCTTACTAGTGGCTGTGGTAGTGGCCTCGGGGCACCCTGCCAGGACACCTGCAGGGACACCCTCCAAGCGCGCCTTGGCACTGCAACTGCCCAGCCATTATACACCCACTGATAGGGCAGCCTCCTGGGGCGCTACTCCCAGGTTCGGGCCCCTCTCTATTGAGCGGAAGCGGCAGCCTGGGAACCGCAATGCCCTGTACCCTCTAGCACAGTCGAGCCCCATCTCGCCCCGGACCC
>JAGKTI010042800.1:0-10056 GCA_018397915.1 Birgus latro
ACAAAAGAAAACGTACTGTATGAAAAAAAGGATAACTCCTCGTAACAATATGTTAATATTTGAGCAATCTCATTAAATTTGTTGTTTATTTCTTGAAGATCTTCCTCTGTAGCCCATCCAAATATATTTCCTAGAATGGCACCACCTAGATAGAACAGGCCACGTTTCCCACGTCCATGCGTGATATTGTTCGAATCCATGAATGTCTCCGTTCCACGAGATGGGAGATCTTGGATCATGATATGCATGGATGTCTTGGTGTATGCCACTTTCCATTTCGCTAACTTCACGATTTCATTCACCTCCTCTGTGGTATGAGTGTCTGAAATATAACTCGTTATCGCCACTTCGTGTGTTCTCAGCGGCCTGGCGATGTTTTCTATCCAAACTTAGTTCTGTACTCATGATGTCCTTTGCAATTACCGTCGAGGCCGTAGGGGCTATGAGACATCCTTGCCTTACTCTGTGTTGAGGGTCTAAGTGTGCTGATCCATTTGTCACATAGATGATAATCCATAGTATAAGTCCCATCATCATGACCTACTGAAAAAAAAAATGTTAATAATCCATTCATGCTGTGGTCGTTGATAGTGATGATGTGCATTACCGTTGGTTCAAGGAGAACAATAATTCGCTCGTTGTTCTACTTATAGAAGGAGTTTAAGTCGACACCTAGATCATGTAAATCTTGTATTGTAGTAGTTGTAGGCACTTGTACCTATATTTGTTTGTTTGTTATACGATCTTAATTTATTTTTGTAAGTATTGCTATCCTCGTAATTGGTTTCGCATAGATTATATGAGTTCTCTGCGACGTCCGAGGTTGTATAATTGCTGGCTGATTCCCTTGGGACCCTTTTTAAATGATCAACATGAATTTGTTTTCTTCGCCAGTCGAAAGTGACCTAATTATTACCTTGTTCGCTGTCTTCTTAATCATTCTATATGGGCCTTCAAATTTTGGTGATAACTTATTGTCTCTAGTATGAATGATTCCATAGACAATGTCTCCTACCTTGATAGGTAATTCTTTTGCATGTTTATTGAATGACTTCGTCATTTCTTCCTCGGACACTGATAATTGTTCCTTTACTCTTTTGTGTATCTCCTGGAATTCACGCAAACGGAGTTTAGTATAATCGTCATAGTTATATGTAGGCAGATTTTCACCCTCGAGTATTTCGTAGGGTAATTTTTTATCTGTCCCATAAATAATGAAGTGAGGAGTGTCTCCCGTAGACCTATTTATAGATCCATTAAATGATGCTTCTACTCTGGGAACCCAATCATCCCAGCTTGCATAATTTTCATTGAGAATGTATCGTAGCACATCTAATACTTTTTGTTTTGTCTCTCTACTAACCCATTGGATGCCGGGTGATAGGCTAAAACATTTACCTTTTTTATGTTGTATTGTTTGCATATTTCGTGTAAGATTTCAGAGTTAAATTCACTTTCATTATCGCTTATTAATACCCTTGGGGTAGTAAAGCGACAAATTAGGTTGTCTATGATTGCCTTTGCCACTGTTTCTGCTGTCTTATCCTTAATTGGGGATAAAATTACATATCGTGAGAAATGATCTGTTGCAACGAATAAATATTTATTATTCTGATATGATAATGGTAATTTGAGTAAGTCAATCGCGACTGCGTCCCATGGTTGTAGTGGTACAGGGTAATTACCAATGGGTGCCGGCGATAATGTGTAACCCTTGTGCTATGCGCAATACGCACATGTCAATATGACGGTGTATATCTTTTCGTAACGTCGGCCAGTAGTATGCTAGCCGGGCTTGTTTAACAGTCCGATCTTTTCCAGGATGACCTGCATGTGGACTATCATGTATCGTTGTTAATACTTGAGGGATCATATCTTTGGGTACTACTAATTGTTTATTATTTCTTTTGTGTTTTAGTTGTCCTGGGTTGATCCTGTATAAGGCATTATTGACTAATGTGAACTGTTCGAGTGGTGTATGTAGCTTGGGTAAGTGTATGTCATCGTCACTTTCTAGTTTATATATGACTTTAAACCTTGTGGGACCAAGTCTTTGTGCCTTTACAATTTCGTCATGGTTTGGGATGCCTCCCTTGAGGTCTAATGCCGCAACATGAATAGCTGTTGGGTTCCTAGATAACGCATCGGCAGCTGAGTTTATTTTGCCTTGTATATAGTGAATATGTACATTGTAGTTGTCAATGGTGCATTTCCATCTTGTTCTCCTCCCAGAGAGGAGTTTTTCTTGGAACATACCCTCGAGCGGTTTATGGTCTGTGAATAAGTGAATCTCGTAACCATATACCAAATCTCGAAACTTGTACTGCAAAGACCACTGCATATGCCTCTAAGTCTGTAGTACAATAATTTTTTTCTGCACCTTTTAATTGTCTGTTTGCGAATGCAGTTGGCTGATTCTTTTTACGTGTATCCTCTTGCATCAGGAATGCATCTATACCTCTGCTTGATGCATCCGAACAAATTATAAAAGGTTTAGTAGAGTAAATAGCGGTTGAGCTACATGAGAGAATTGGCTAATAAAGGGCCGATAATATCCTGCTAGCCCCGAAAATTGTCTTACTTCGGTTGGGTCGGGGAAATCCGTTACTGCCTGTATTTTGTCGGCAGACGTGTAAATCCCTTGGGCATCTAATCTGTGGCCTAAGAATTTTATTTCCATGAAGCAAAATTTGCATTTAAACAACTTAATTTTTAAGCCAGCATCAGCAAGCCTTTGTAAGAGTTGGTCTAATTTCTGAAGGTGTTCATGAATCGTTCTAGTAGCTATGATAATGTCGTCTAGATAGACAAAAATTTCTTTCCCCAGTATTCCAGACAACACGTAATTCATCAGTCGCTGGAAAGTACCGGGTGCCGTTTTCAAACCCATCGGCGTTCGCTTGTATTGGTAATGCCCTGTATTTGTGGAGAAGGCAATGTATTTACGGGACTGCTCGTCCAAAGATATCTGGTGGTAACCATTAAGCAAATAGATTGTGAAAAAGACCTTATTCTCTGCTCCTATATTATGTAAAATGTCTGATGACAATGGCATTGGAAATTGGTCAGGTATGGTATGGGTATTAAGTTTACGGTAATCAACTACCGCACGCATTTCTCCTTTACGTTTGGGCACGAAAAACAATGGGGCATTCCAAGGGAGGGGAGACTGAGGGCTCAATAAAACCCAGTTTTAACATTTCATCAACATATTGGTTTGCAAGGGTGTCAGGGGGAAAATGAAAATGTAGCTATGAATGCTAGGAATAACTATCGAGTCGATTATCACGAGAGAATCGACTCGTGAAATCAAGTGGCGATTTCACTTTTATGCTGGCTTACTTCGCCAATTCTCTAGAGTCGAGAATTTATCAACTTTCTCAACAGTACACAGCAGAGACTAAACGCTCAAGAAGGCTGTATTTACTGTACTGTTGGCCTCTGAGAAAGTTAGTTCACCCCTTAACATTAAAATAATAATAATAATAATAATAATAAACTGGATCTTGGCTGAGCCAAACTCCTAGCTGGCACAACGGATTTAAGAATTAATACCAATCTGGCCTAAGTACCAGTCGTGATTAATATAAGGAGTTGTGCTAACTCGGAGTAGCAAAAGTGTACTAAATAGGTGGGGAAATCAAACACGACTGTTACATTTAACAAAGCTCAAGGAAACGAACTGTAAATTTATTAATTACAAGAAAATAAATTTACGTTACATGAATCAATTCAAAATCAAAGAAAGGGAAATGCACTCACTCATGTACTCAAACAAATAGCTAAATAAAGCACTGTGCTAAATAATTAAAGAACCTTAAACCTAGGAAAAACAAAAGAAATACTAATCAGTAATGAGACCGCCGCTAATACAGTGGATCACCATGCTGGTGGGAGCTTCGGGAATTCACGCCGATACAGCCGAGACTTCTGAGATCGCTAAGAAAAGAGACCCGCTCGACCATTGCGCACTGCACATCCACACTCCGAGACTGTCACTTGGATGACTGACTCGACGCTTGATCTAAACAGAGGCATCGTGTGAAAAAGGCGTGGCCACTAACGGCCAGGGAGGCAGAAACGACAATTCAGAAATTATCGCTCAGAGGAATGCATTGCCTGTATATAAAGACAGACACTCGCGAAAGAATGACGAAAGTTTTGACAATTTGATAGAAATATAAGTACACGAGTGGACGGTTAAGAAAATGACGGATTCTCACGGACTTCAGAACTATTCATCGTTCCTACAAATCACTCGATGTCACGATTTACGATACATATTTTCACGATGTAGAAAATTCGTGACAAAGGGTACACAATGAATGTGGAACTCTGTAGGCTGGTACAAAAATCGGTTTTGTTTGGAGGCACGTTAATTTGGTGATTAGTCAGGTTTGTGCACCCTAATTGTTCTCCTGGTAATGCTACTGTGTTATGATATTTCTCCAAAAGGTTTAAAAGATCGTCTTCCTCACGAAATTCTCCTGAGTGAACTAGGTTTTGTTTTATTTTTTCTCTGTCTGTAGACTTTATTTCGCTTGCTGTTCCAAATACAACTATTTCCATTATTGGACCCGGGCATTTCTCTGTGTGGACTAGACAAGTCCCCTTTTTCATCCGTACTTCTCCATTCATGTGATTAATTAGGAACACTTCAGTTTGCCCATTTTTATCCACCTTACATACTGCGTTTTCTACTGACACACCTTTTACCCTACATGATTCCTCTACAGAACATTACTATTTTTGATCAAGGATTTAATAGTGATTGGCATATAAGAATAAGGTGGAATAACTACGTTATGGGTAAGATGGGCGGTACAGATTGATGAATCAAGATTGTTATCCCTTTCTCTAGAGTGGGAGGATGTTGGCAGTGTTGAGGCATCTTTACCATCGTCCTTTTGTTTGTTTCCATTTAGATGTTCAATACTTCCAATTCTTTTTGGCTCTTTACTATTGACATGTAAGAAATCTGTGGGTAATTTTTCAATGAACTCTTGGTCAAACTCTATCCCATTCATTTGCGGGAGTAAAATAATGTTCTCCGCTCGCATTGTTTGTAGGCCTAACAAGAGGTTGGCTTTTATCACTACATTTTTTACTATATAGAAAATAGCAGAGAATTCTCTTGTTGTAATGTTAAATTGCATATTTAATCGTCTCATGCCTTTAACCGCAATTTGTTTACCGTTTACTGCATATAAATCTAAATTAGATTCTTCTAGGAAGGTTACTTTCTTCTTATTTCTAAAAATTCTATTTAATTCTTATTGTGTTATTAAATTCACTGGACCGTCTGTATCCAAGAATGAAGAAATGTGTTCGTTCTCACATATGGCCGGCATTAACATACATTCATTTACTAACGCTCGTCCTATCTGAATTGCACGCCTCCTAGACTTAGACTTGTCTGTCTTTATGATTGGTCGTTTTTTGTCGTGGCTTGTCCCTTCCCCAGACTTAAAAATAGCGACCAACTTCTCTACCGTCTTACAACCAGAGGTCCAGTGACCCTACGCCTTATGGTGGCGACAGTATTGTTCTACACCTTGTAACTTATGTTTGTCTTCTTTGTGCTTGATAAAACACTCACTTTTGAGTGTCCAGAATTTGCACAATAATAACATAGAGCCGACCTATCTTCTGACTTTGATCTTCGAGACGACTTCCCATACTTTGTTTTGTCTGTGGCACTGTTTCTGATAGGACTGCGTGCAAATTTCTGGGACTGTCTGTAGCCTGGGGTCTGTGAGCGATGCCTCGTGGTTTGTGGTTTGCGGGGGTGGTTTTTATTTGTTTTCGGGTCGCGACCGCTTATGGTCTTTGTTTGGTGTAGTCGTTTTCACTGCTGACATTGTTTCTGTAATCCTCATTCTGTTCATGCCTGACTGTGCTTCAGTCACCCCTGCTTTGCTACAATTCGTCTCTACCTCATTCATGAAATCAAGTTAGCACATTCCTGGGGTGTAAGCGATAGTCTTCGCTATCTTAAATGTCCTATCTGGTAATTTACATTGTGCAGCTACATAGCCAAGGATGTCAACGAAATGCAATGTCGTCATTTTGCCATCTTGTGTTACCCAATTGGATTTCTCTATGGTGGCTAACAATGTTCTTTAAATTGTAGATACATCTGCTGTTATTTCACCTAGTGCAGAATTAGTTGTATGTTCTCACATAAGATCCACAATCTTATGTAATTCTGGAAGTATAACTGGCAAAAAATTTATACATCTTGAGAATTTCTTCAGAAATTCTGTCTTGTACTCTTCATATGCTTCTCCGACTTAAGTAAGTCGGACGCTGGGCACCTCTCATGGTTAATCCTAGACGACAGAGTGGCGATTTTTTCACTCTCGTCTGTTACATGTCTCTTAACGAAGATATGTTCGCACTCATTTAAAAGAGACATTATGTCGATGCGGTCTTTGTCTGTGCCCGAAAATTTTGGGGTGGTTGTGTCCTCACGGTAAACGTATACGTGAGGCGTGGATGGTGAATGTGTGGTCGATTTGTTTGCCATGTTGGCAGGTTGTTCAGTTAAGTTCACATGTGATCCCTTATCGTTATGTGAAGGAACAGTTGAATAAGATCTACCTGATCTGTGAACCCTTCTTATTAGGTTTTCGTACGTATGGAGGAAAGCTGTAAAGTCGTCACTGTTCACATCCAAAGGAGGTTTGCATTCCTGCTCACCATGATTTTCATCATCATCATCATCATCATCATCATCATCATCATCATCAAATTCACTACCATCATCCTCTATTTCGTCATCCCTATCTTGCGCGGATTTGGGTGAGTCTTTCGTATTCGTGATACTCTTCTGATTGTTCCTCTAACCTTGAATCGATATTTGTTACTGAAATGCAGAATACCGAAGCTCCCCTTCAACCTTACCTGGGCAAGGTAACCTCCCCAGGAGGAGATACCCATGGAGCGGAAGTGGAGCTCCAGACAAGACGGGTGCACCTGTACCTCTCCTGCGCGCCTCTCACGCTCAGGTAACTCACTGTGCAGGTAGCAGTCCAGGTGAACAACACCTCTGCCTTGCCGGCCACCGACAGGTTCAGGGTGGGGCTACTCCTATAGCCCCAGACAGCATTCCGGAGTTGGCCACTAGCCGCCCACTTGTTGCTTCCCTCCCTCAGCCATACCGGGTGACGGCCACCTCGCTGCCCTCGCTATAACTCCATAAAAGGAGGTAGAGTGACGGCCACCTCGCTGCACTCGCTCACATTGGGTGATGGCCACCTCGCTGCACTCGCTCACACTGGGTGATGGCCACCTAGCCGCATGAGGGGAGCAGACAGACACTAGCCACCCTTGCTCTAACTCTACGAAAGAAGGAAAGGTGACGGCCACCTCGCTGCACCTAGGAGATGGCCTCCTTGCCACTCCACAAGAAGAAAGGGTCACGGCAAGTGACCTCTCTATCTCTCCCCACATGGACACCCTCCCCCTCGACCAGCAGTTGGAGGAGGCCTGGCAAGGACCCTGGTGTCTGGAGTTCTAGCTCTCTCCCTCGACTTCTAGCGACCCGAGGCCCTGTCGGACTCTGCCATCCTTAGCTGCCGCAAGTCATACCTAACGGAGGCTCAGCAGCGAGACCGCAGCCCCGGGACCAGCCGAGACGTCCCTAGGACACCGGGACGAGACCTCCCCAGCCCCACTCGACGACCTCTGCGTGAGCGTAGGCAAGCATGCCTACTGAACCTGTTCGGGCCCAGTCCCTAGAGCTTTCCCCCCTCCCCCCCCCATATTTTTGTGGAAGGGCCCACCCTCTCCTGCACGGCCCTCTGACAACTCCCGGACGAGACTCTATGTGTCGGCCTCCCGGCGCAGCCACTGGAAGTCCCAAAGACCCCGGGGCCTCTTGACGCAGGCCTCAAACCCGGGCCCTCTACAGGCCTCACCCTACAGCAAGCCCCAGCCACACCCTTCTGTTGCCAAGTCCCCCAGTCCTGTTTATGTGTGTCGACGCTATGTCTCTGTAAAGTGTGCCATCGTACTGTAGTAGAGTTTGTAATTTGTGGTAATATACGTGTAAGAATGTTGCCCTGAGTTTTATGCCCTGTTCCTTCTGATTGAACCCGGTCTAAAAAGAGAACCTCGCTCCAGGCTCCGTGTATAAGGGACGAGAAATCGCACCCTTTTTCACGCAGCATAACAGTTACTAGTTGTGAATTGGCATTCACGACGATTGTTCATCAGTATGTGATGTTATTTGTGTTTCACCTGGCACTAAATGTGGTGGGGATGAAAATATGCCTGTCGAATCAGTCAGCTAAAAGAAGCTCATTTTGGTAAGGAATGGTGATATGAAATAATTGATTTATGTATGCGTTAACTATATAGGTGAAGAAATGAATATTAACCCATCGCGTCCCGACCGATTTCCTACCTCCAATACCCCCCAGTCCCGAGCATTTTCAGAATTTTTTTTTTTTTTTTGCTCAAACCTTCGCTTTTGGTGAGAAACATCGAAAATTTATAGAGAAATCACCCTCCTGACGTTTTAAATGTTGCTACAGGTGACAAGTCACCCTTACCTTTCGTTTTCTCTCACGGTATCTGGCCTCAAAGAAAACGAATTATGGGAGGCTAAACTAATTCAAGCCACTTTGAATTACGTATTTATTTATTTATTTGGTACGATTTTATGTGTGGTACAAGACTATATTGGTCTTCACACAATTATATAGGCAATAGAAGCATTGTTCAGTCACCAAACACATCCACATATGGCACCTTCCTTTACGACATTACCACCTCATCACTTCTGTTTGTTTCTTGCTCTAGCTTCGTTATTTCTTTGTCCTCCACCTCAGGAATTTTGTAACTGGAGAGACCGTGGGGCGACATGTCTTTACTAGCCAGGTCACTGCCAACAGGTGAATTGCCGAGTGTGGGGGGGAGGGGGGTCAGGTGAGGCCAGGCAGTATTCCCACTTGATAGCAGATAGTGGAAGATCTCCCTCATATGCCTACCAAAAATCACTCGTGAAACTTGAAAATTGTGCAAATTATGAACCTTGCAATTGCGCAAAGTACCCGTACGTCGATGGGTGTAGCTGTGACAAAACTTTGCCACATACCCATACGTCGACAGGACACATCGGGTTGATAAAGAAGCGATGGTAATAGTGAATATGTGTATATCTAAATAAATGATAAGGTTTTTGTACCTAACCCTAAGCTCTGGGATGAAATGAGTAAACGTATGATCACCCACTTGAGAAATAAATGATGGTACTCGGTGACTCACGTCCGGGTTGATGGAGGAAGTCACTCTGCTTGTTGATCGTTCAAGGTCAGTTGAAGGAATTCTCAGATCAGGGTTGATAGCAGGAATTCTCAGATCAGGGTTGATTGAAGGGATTCTCAGATCAGGGTTGACTAAAGGAATTCTCAGATCAGGGTTGACTGAAGGAATTCTCAGATCAGGGTTGATTGAAAAAATTCTCGAACCTCACCTCACTGAACAACGTTGCTTTATTCCCTCATCCACTGTAGGAGGTAAATGAATATTAGTACTGAGTATTAGTGGTGAGTAACAGTGGTGAGTTAGGTGACAGTCCGGGTGTTGTTGTTGGATTCAGCTGACTCTTGACCTGTGTGTCAGCGCTTGAACAACGAGAGCGGAGAGTGGTTGGAGAGAGGGGATGTGGGGTTGTGTGAGGTGAGAGAGTTATGAGTCGTGTTCGTTTCTCTATTGTTGTACAATCGTATTTTTCTGATATAGTTATTTGTAGACTTCTTCTTCTTACTGTAGACTAGGTTGTAGTTACTTGATAGTAGAAGTGTAGTTTCTTGAGATGCTTGTTGTGACGTAGTTTAACGTTGTCGTAGTTTACCGTCGTTCATCGCTGATGCCAGTGTAGGTGACGTAGTGAGTTCGTAGTTACGGCTTGGCATCAGATGTTTTAGCCGTGTCAGAGGCGGTTGTAGTTTCTATAGAAAGGTTTAGATGTATAGATAACCTCAGTTCACTTGTGGTCAATGATGGGAGGATTTAAAGATGAGTTGTGGTTGATTGCAGTTTTATTGT
>JAGKTI010042802.1:0-10056 GCA_018397915.1 Birgus latro
TGTGTGTGTGTGTGTGTGTGTGTGTGTGTGTGTGTGTGTACAGTGGTTAGAGATGCCCGTATCAGGTTGGTTCACATTCAAACAGCAGCCCTAACTGAGGAGGGGGGTACTGTCTCATTACAGTCAGCTGGCCGTAACTGATGCACGTATGCACGTGCCTGTTGCCTCACTGTCTCCAGATATTTTTGCTTACCTGAATGAGGTAAGTTCATAACGTTTTGAACAGAGTCTTAGTGTTTTTGCTAATTCGATGATATGTATGCTAGTATCTTTTTTTACCTTCCACCTGACGAAGTCAGAAGAGGGTATTGTTATCACTGAGATTAACAACAATAGGTGGCGTAGAGATTTTGTTTCCGGAGCAAATCTCAGAAAGTATATATTTACTATAATGTCATGAAATTTCATGTAGGTATATCTTATAGTGAACTGGTGCCTTTTGATAGGTAGAATGCTGTGTCTTGAGTGGTTAGTTTTTTTAATAATGAAAGAGTTAAAAAAAAAAATTCTCAGAGCTTTCAGTGTGAACTGTTGTCTCTGTGTTATACAGGGACGGGCGGGTGAGGGCGGTTATGTGCTTGGTTAGGTGTGCAAGGAGGTGGGGGGGTATATGCTTGGTCAGATGGCGGATTACAACAGCATGGCATTGCCTATGTTTATCACTGGGATCAAAAAGAATAGATTATGTCGAGATTTCGTTTCAGGAGCAAATCTCTGAAAGTATTTACTATAAAATCATGAAATTTCACATAGCCATGAGTCTTACAGTGAACTGCTGCCTTTTGCAAGGTAGAATGCTGTGTCTGAAGTAGCTGTTTTGAGAGAAAAAAAACATCTCACAGATTCCAATGTGCCTTATGCAAGTAATCTAAAGCCAAAACTCATGAAATTTCATTTGTCTTATGGTTATCTGGTGCCTTTTAATAGGTTGAATGTTGTGTCTTTTTAGCAGGTAGAATGTTTTGTCTTAAGTAGTTTTTTTATATAAAGCAATGAAAAGTAAAAAAAAAATCTCAGCGATTTGAATATGACCTGCTTTCTCTATGGAGGGGGGGGGGAGGGCCGTTATGCACTTGGTTAGATGTGCAGGGAGGTGAGAGTATGTGCTTGGTCAGTTGGAGGGTTGCAACAGAGTAGTGTTGCCTATGTTTTTGCTGTGAGGTAATAATTATCATTACTTAATGAAGTTATAGCTTTTGGAAACTCGTGTTTATGACATTAGTAGTATATGTGGCTTGCCATCATCAAATAATAGATTTTATTGACATTAGCAGAGGTATGCACTTTCTGGTTGTTTACTGGTTACTGTTTGTTCTTTTGACATTGGTGGTAATACGATTGCCTGAAGTTGTTTGTGTCATCTTACAACGGAGGATATAGTATGACTACAGTACCTGATGGTAATTTCATTGATCATTTGTTGTTATGACTGCCAGAAATTGTTTCTACTGTGTGATGAATGCCTGTAGATGTTTGTGTTGTATGATCTTGCAAACGTGTTGACAATATGGCTTCCTGATGAAGTTTTCATGGTTTGATTTTCTGACATTATGACTGCTTGAATGTTCTTCTACTGTGTGATCTTGCGACAGTGCTGATAATATCAGTGACTGATGGTGTTTTTATTGTGTAATTTTATTATGGTCGTGAAATTATAACTATGTGTCAATGTCCATGACTTATTCGTATGTACGGTTTTGGTTATCTATGTATTGTTTAGTACATTATCAGACACCGTTATGGCCTCCTGAGCAACGAAGCATTAGTATGATGAAAGCTACACTCTTGTATCTATTCACACTGTCGTCAAAAAAGTGTGTGAATTTCCACCGTGTGTTAAATGCCACAAAGTTTCTTTACTAGAGTACATGATACCAAGCATTCTGAAGTGACAATTGAACAGTTGTCATCCGAATCTGAAAAGTGAGAATTCTGCCTTCTTCAGGCTAAAGTAAAAGGAACTGATGCGAGCACGCTTTGCTCGTTTGGGACAGTTGTCAACAAAATTAATCTGGGTTGCGTGCATCGTACAGTAGTACATCGTATCTCTGAGAACTGCACAAGAGGGAACGTTTTGCTGTTGCACCCTCCCTGCACACCTAACCAAGCGCATAACGGCCCTCAACCCCCCCCCCCCCCCCCCCCGTAGAACACAGAGACATTAAAACTTTAAAATTCCAGTAGTTTATCCTTGGTAATAATGAAGATATGAGCAGATTTGATGAATTTATGACGTGTTCTTTTTAAAATTTAGGTAGCCATTTTTTATTACATATTAGGTAAAGTCATGACACTTCATATATAGATATTCATATAATCATTTATCATGTACAATTTCTCCCTCATAGGTGTAATAGTTGCAAAGTTTTAATAGAAAAATGCATTAAAGGATCAGTTTTATGTATTTTTGTAACATCATAACATGATACAATCTCATGGCATTCTAATTACCAAACGGCACAAGGAGGCATAATAACACATATTCCTGGAGAGTTTAAGCCTCTACCTGCATTAGTTTCTGAGTCCTAGCCTGGAAACGCGATATATATATTTTTACTCATTTTATTATTAAAAAAAATTAAAAACTATAGAAGTCACAGCATCCTACCTATCAAAAAGCAGCATTTCAGTATAAGACACATATCTATGTGAAATTTCATGACTCTATATTGAATACTTTCTGAGTTCTGGCCCGGAAATGAAATCGCTACGCCCGGCCAGCCGCCTTGCTGCTCTGCCACCCAACTCTACGAAAAGACACCTATTGATCCCAGTGATAACAACACCCTCCTCTGACTTTGCCAGTTGGAGGGTAAAAAAAAACTTGCAACATAGCAAAAAAGTTAATCGTCCCTTGTGGTAAAGATACAGTCAGCCGTGTTATTGGATGCGATGTTGAGCAGATCTCAGCAGCACCCCTCTCAAACACTACTGTTTGTCAACGAATGCTAGATATTTCTGAAGATATGAAACAAGTGATTGCTTAAATGAAAAGGGTAATCCAACTTGAAGAGTCAACTGAGTCAACTGCTTGTGCCCAGTTCCTGGTATACATCAGTGGTGGAGATTTCAAGGAGAATTTCTTATTCTATGGAGATGAAGACATTTTCTATGAAGTTTAAATTTTCTTGAGGGTGAATGATTTTCTTGTAATAATGGATGTGCGTGCATAACTGATGAAGCACCAGCAATGCTTGGCCGTCGATCAGGGTTTCGAGGAAGAGTGGGTAAGTTGAATCCTAAAACAAGGCATCTTCAATGTATGCTTCATAAATATGCTCAGACATCTACAATTCTCTCATCACAGTAAATGTTAGTACTTGATGACGTTGTGCATATGGTAAATAACAGGATATCAAGTGCCTTAAGTCCCAACTCCTCCAACTACTGTACCAAGTGTCTGGAGCTGAAGAAGAAGTGTTACTCTTTCATAACTAAGTTCGCTGGTTGTTATGATGGATTGTGAATGTGATATCATGAGTAAAGTCACCTAAGGAGAAGCTTTCTATATTCTTCAAACATGACAACAAGATAAAGTCACATGAGTTCACCAAGAAATTGTGAGACTGCTACTGGTCTACTTGAAGGACTGGACCTGGAGAATCCATGTTGGTCATTAACCCCTAAAAGGCGGTCAATGTTCCGGAACGTCCATCATGAGAAAGGCGGTCGACGTTCCAGAATGCTTTCCTATTCTGCAGGCCTACTATATGCCAGGAGTGTGATATGGGCCTCTGTATCGATTGCTTCACTGAATACCACACACTCTAACATAGTAGTGTGAACAGTTGTGGTAATATGAACATCTGTACATAATATTTACATACTTAAAATTACAACTGTAGAGACGTAAGATAAAAATTTTACATATGGTATTTATTGTGTATAGTGTTCAAAGTGCACCTTGAAGGCACAGAACAGTGTACATAATTTAATAATATATTTTAGTCTGCCGTTACAAATAAGAGCAGAAAACCAGACTCTCTACTTGTCTGCTCTCAGTCGTGTGCCACTGAGAGTGACTTTGATGCTCCACCACCCCTCTCACTCACCTCTCACCACCACCTAGCCTGTGTATAGTTTGATGTGAGTAACATCTAATTCTTTTTTTTTCAGCTATTCTGATCCATTTATGCATGTTTTGCCTGATTTGATAACACTTTATTTCTCCGAAAGTATCCTGCCCCACACGGATGTAAAATTGGAAAGCTGTCCGCCGTTTAAGGGTTAATATCACCCAGTCTTTGCACCTCTTGAATGCTCAGTCCACCGTTTGTTCTCCATGTCACACAGATTTCTCTGGCTTTCGCTTCTGAGTTTCTGGAATTCAGTTTTTTAGGGTTAGAGAGCTAGGATGAGCCAGCCAGTTGTTATGTGCTCTGTTCTTGATTGAAAGAGGATGGACACTGAGAGAGCTTGTCAGTAACAGTGCTGCAGAAGGTGTTACACAATCTTGCATCTTTTAAAATACTACAGTTTACTTTCTTGGAAGATGGTCTTTGGCACAGTTTTTGGCCATATGACTAGTTGCAGTTTGATGAGTATAGAGATATGGTCTGCTGAGCACTCAGCACCTCTCATAGCTCGGATTATAAGAGCTTCTCTTCGATATTGCTGCCTTACAATGGCATAGTCAATTAGGTGCCAATGCCTAGATTGTGCCTTGTGTATAATCTTAAATTGAAAAAAAGATGTTGATTATGACCAGACTGTTTTCCGAGCATAAGGAAAGCACTCTAAGGCCATTGTTGTTCATGTTACCAACACCATGTAGACTTTAATGCCTTGCTAGATGCGATTATGTTTTCCTACTTTGGCATTAAAATCTCCGAGCAGGATGGGTTTGTCATTATGTATCACGTGAATGGCTGTATCAAGAGAGACATAAAAGTAGTCTCTGACCATGCTCTCAGAGTCGGTCTTGAGGCATAGGCATTGATGAGTATTGCATGTTGGCCTTTAGGGAATGGTGTGTGCTATACCAACAGGTGATTCTTGGATCTTTTGTAGTAGGTTTCTTCAGACTATAAAGCCAATACCATGGTTTCCTTTTATGTTGTTTGGGTATCCCCTCCAGAAATACGTACACTCTTCTTCTGCTTTTCCTAGGGTGCCCTCTCAAGAGAGGCAAGTCTCGGACAAAGTGGCAGTGTCAGGTCTATACATTTTCAATTCAGGGGCAAAAAATGCAGTACTACGGCACTGTCGTGTGTCTTGGACAGTATCTAGCAAGACTCAGAGGGATTCTTTTGGTTTTTCAACTGCAATGTGCGATGCCCTAACAGACACGGTTATCTGTCAATGTGGTGTGGAACAGCAAATGTTAGGGTACTTTTGATGATCCCCTCCCTATCAGGGGTAAGCACTAGGGTGTCCTTTTTTGGCTGCTTAGTTGCACTGGATGCTGGAGAAGGCATGAGCTGCGCCTATGCCATCATGGCAGCCACCGCTAGGCCAGTGTCGTTAAGGTGCAGGACTCGAGCTAGTGACTTCAAGCCACATCCATTCCCTATCACTGTCTCCCAATCCTTCTGCCATAGGTCTTTTAATTTCGATGAAAGGATAAAATTGGAGATTATAGCAGTGGGTTTGCAGAATTAATGGATTTGGTGGGACAGTGATGGTGCACAGTCCTTTCCACCGTATGACTTTTTTTTTATGCATGGAAGAAGGAACCAAAAGCCAGGAGCCAGCATATTGTTCCTTCCAAGGGGAAAAAAAACATGTAGAGCCAAATCAAAGCTCTGTTCATTTTGAGATGCCTGGACACACTGCGCTTGAAAGGCTAGAGATCATAGGCAGTAGGAAATACAGACAGAGGGAGACAGTTCCAGAGTTGAGCTGGTAAATACATAAAGTACTGAGAGTAAAGGTTATCTCTTGCATTACTAAGATGGACAGAAAAGGGAAGAGAGGTTGTTGCTAGACGGGTGCTATGTGCCCGCCATAGTGGTCAAGGAGTGCAAGCAGACAGTTCAGAGGAGCAGTGACCATTAAAGTAGCAATAGAAAAGACATAAAGATGCAACAGTGTGGCAAAGAGACAGAGGGTAAACGGAGCCACTAAGAGAAGGAGAGTTATGAGATGAAAAGCCTTTCACTCCACCTTTTCTAGAAGAGCTATATGCAGGGAGCCTCCACATATGTGGAGTTGTACTCTACACGGGCGAATAAAACTCGTGTATAAAATTTTGTTGGGTTGATAGATTTAAAACCGAAGTTTTAGATGCATTAAAAACAACATTACTTTTACCCCAAACAAAGATATGAGCCACATCAGACATTAGGTGCACCATAGTTTCACCCCTTGTTTGTTGAAGCAACTGCTGAGATGGATGCTGCAGGATGTGGATGGAAAGGTGAAGGGTGGAGTCATCAGCGTATGTGTGGATAGGGGTTGATGTACAACTTAGGTCGTCGATGAATGAAAGGAAGAGAATCGATGATAGGGCAGAGCCCTGAGGAGCACCACTATTGATAGCTCTAGAAGACGAACACTGGCCGTCTACAACAGCCTCTACAGAACAACCAAAAATAAAGCTACAGATGAAGGTACAGATAAATGGACAGAAGCAGTGAGATGGCCGTTTGGAAATTAAAGATTTGTGCCAGACTCAATCAAAATCCTTTGAGATGTCAAGTGCAAAGGCAAAACTTTCCCCAAAGACTCGAAAGGAGAATGACCAGGAGTCTGAAAGGTAGGTGAGAAGATGCCAGTGAAGCGTCCCTGATGGAACCCATACTTACGATCAGAAAGGAGATTGTGATAGCAAAGATGCTTTAATTTTTTTTAAATAACAGACCAAAGGAAGGGAAGACAAATGAATAAAAAATAATCCAAACATCAGATTACTGGCGTCCTCCATTCATAAAATATCTGTAACAGTTGGACTTGAACAGCTGTAGACTGAAGTTTGGGGGGAAACAACTCTTGGAAAGCGAGTTCCAGAGATATGAGTTTCGGGGAATAAATGAATTCTGATAGGCAGAAGGTCTGCAATATGGCTGAGTGACATTCCAGTCATGAGCGCTAACAAATGCCCGTGTAGCATGAGGGAAGGCTTGGAGAGGTGACACAATGGATGCAACTTTGTTTGAGCATTGGCCATAAAAGTATATGTATAATAATAATATTTTGTCTCCGTTGGGCTCCTCCGATCATAACCTTATTATCTTAACCTGTCCTATTGCTCTGGTGCAGCCTGGGGACCCTACAAAGAAACGTCGTCTGTGGCACTATGGAGCTGCGGACTGGGAGGTCCTCAGGCAGTACTTCTTTGATTTTCCCTGGAATGATTATTGCTTTCATAGCTCGAAGCCATCTGAGTGTGACTTCCGCATTACGGAGGTTGTTCTCTCGGGCATGAAAGCATACATTCCTTTCTCATATCCTTTGTCTGATGCAAGAAAGCCTTGGTTTAATCACGATGGTTCTAATGCTGTCCCCAACAAAGAGAGGGCCTACAAAATGTACCGGAGCCAACCCACCCCTGAATCACATCTTTCTTATGTTTCTGCCCGGAATCGTGCCAAATCTGTTCTTCGCTCTGCTAAAAATAATTTTATCCGCACTAAATGTTCCCAACTCTTCAACTCAAATTCTTTACGCTCCTTCTGGCACCTTGCCAAAAACCATTCTAAACTTTACCTCATCATCCTTCCCTCCTCTTTTCTACTCTGATGGCTCTGTAGCTATTTCTTCTACTGATAAAGCAGATCTCTTCGCTCAGACTTTCTCCTTCAGTTCCACCTTAGACGATTCCGGTGCTGTTCCTCCATCACTTCCCCCCTCTGACTTCGTTATTGATGATATTTAAATTTCTTCAGCTGATGTATTTTCAGCCATCACTGGCCTCAATACTAACAAGGCATATGGTCCTGATGGGATCCCTCCTGGTGTCCTCAAGAACTGTGCTTCTGTGCTTACACCCTGCCTAGGTAAACTCTCGCCTTTCTCTATCAACTTGTACCTTTCCATCTTGCTGCAACTTTGCTCTCATTCAGCTGGTCCCAAACAAGGATGACCATTCTCAACCCTCTAACTATCGTCCAATTGCTTTAACATCCTGTGTTTCAAAAGAGTTTGAGTCTATTCTTAACAGAAAAATTTTAAAGCATCTTTCCTATCACAACCTTCTTTCTGATCGTCAGTATGGGTTCCGTCAGGGACGCTCCACTGGCGATCGTCTTTCCTACTTTTCAGTCTCCTGATCATCCTCCTGTCGAGACTTGGCTGGTATTTCTGACTGGGGTAAAAATAATCTTGTTGTTTTTAATGCATCAAAGACTCAGTTCTTGCACCTATCAACCCAACAAAACCTTCCACAGGAGTACCCGCTGATGTTTAATAATGCCCAGCTCGTTCCTACATCATCCTTGAACATGCTTGGGGTTTCATTCACTCGGGATTTATCTTGGAAAGAGCATATTACATCTCTCGTGAAATCTGCTTCCATGAGATTAGGTGTCCTAAGCTGACACCGAACCTTCTTTACCCCTACACAGATGTTGACTTTATACACGGGTTTTATTCATCCCTGTTTGGAGTACAACTTTCATGTGTGGGGAGGATCCCGACATAGGCTTTTCCTCTCATTAACTCTCCTCTTCTTACTAGCTCCCTTCAACCTCTGTCTCTTCGCCGCACTGTTGCATCTTTATCTCTTTTCTATCGCTACTTCAATGGCCACTGTTCCACTGAACTGTCTGCTTGCATCCCTCCACCACTACGACGGGCCCGTAGCACCCATCTAGCAACTACCTCTCATCACTTTTCTGTCCAACTCTCTAAGAGTTGACCATTACTCCTAGTCTTTCATTTATGCAACTGGTCATCTCTGAAACTGTCTTCATCTGTCTGTATTTCCTACTTTCTATGATCTCCAGTCTTTCAAACACAGGCATCTCGAAATGAGAGGATATTGAATTTGGCTCTCTTTTGTGTTGTTTTTGTTTATTCTTGGAAGGAACAGTTTGCGGGCCCATGGCCTTTGGTTCCTTCTTCCTTGCATAAAAAAAAAATAATAATAATGCAAGGGAGGCAACATTCCTTCTTACTTGTAGGGGAGGTAGTTTATTTATAATAGCAGGGTTATTAATAATCCCAATGTCAGGGGGGAAAAATGTATAATTCAGGAGGATAATGTGATATTGTATAACTGCTGTATACAGTGTATAGCTATGTGTGCTAGGAATAACTATCGAGTCATTTATTACGAGAATAGACTCATGAAATCAAGTGGCGATTTCACTTTATGCTGGCTTACTTCGCCAATTCTCTAGAGTCGAGAATTTATAGACTTTCTCAACGGTACACAGCAGAGACTAGACGCTCAAGTAGGCTGTAATATTGTACCGTTGGCCTCTGAGAAAGTTAGTTTCTCCCCTTAACATTCAAAAATAATAATAATAAAAATAAACAGGATCTTGGCTGAGCCAAACTCCTAGCTAGCACAACGGATTTAAGGATTAATGCCACAAACTTGCCTAAGTACCAGTCGTGATTAATAAAAAGAGTTGTGCTAACGTGGAGTACCAAACTGTACTAAATATGTGGGAAAATTAAACACGACTGTTACATTTAACAAAGCTCAAGAAAACGAACTGTTAATTAATTGAATACAAGAAAAGAAATTTAGGTTACATGACTCCAATTCAAATCAAGGAAAGGGAAATGCAGTCACTCAAACACTCAGACAAATAACTAAATAACCCTAAAACTTAAGCCTAGGAAAACAAAAAAAAATACTGATCGGTACAGGTGAGACCGAGCTGCTGTAGATGATCACCAAGTTGGTGGAAGCTTCGGGAATTCACGCCAATACAAGCTGAGACCTGAAATCGCTAAGAAAAGTGATTGCTCGAGCCTTCGTATGGCACAACCAAACACTCCGTGACTAAGAAGCAGACTAACTCTGGTTTTGAGTGCCCGATGTGAGGAATGTGAGAAAGGGGCGTGGCCCGGGCAATGGCCGGGAGGCGGAAGCGATAATTCAGAAATTGTCACTCAGAGGAATGCACTGTCTGCACATAAAAATAATCACTCGCGAAAGAATGA
>JAGKTI010042803.1:0-10056 GCA_018397915.1 Birgus latro
CTATCCTGTTACAGGAGAAAAACATTGTCGCCTGTGAGCGTAAAAACTTCGTATTTACGTTAAGGAAAGCAAGCTTGAGGGAAAAACTCCGAGACGACAGTGGAAAATCCTGTACTCAGGTCAAACTGAGCGAAAATTCGCTACATTTACATTGACAACTAATTGTTATGTAGCGTGGTGTATGTGATACACGGTGTAGGTGTGGCAGTTGTAGTGTAACTGTACCTACGTGTAAGCAATAATAATAATACATGTTAATGCAATAATAAAGGCGACGAGGGCAGAGGAGATGAAGTGACAGCGTGCAGCAGACATTCAATGGTCCTGGACATCTTCTTCACCCAGTGACTGTACCTGTGGGATGAGTCAAGGTGGAGTATCAATAGTGTCAATGAAAGGAGTTGCACTAAATTACAACTTCATCCACCCAGCAATCAATCCACACACAAAAGAAAGTACTCTTTGGCTGAAAATCAGTTAACAGCAAATTTCGTACGTATGTCGCCATTATTTCCTTAGTAGTTGCCTTTTTTAACCTACACTTACGCCTAATAAAGTGCTCATCATCGGTGCCCTCGGCTGGGATAGCACCACGACTACCCTCCTGTCCTCAGTGTCCTCAGTTGGGTTCACCGTGACTGCACACTTATAATTAGCAGGTCACATTTTAACACCTTGCATGGATGTGAACACTCATGTGGCTTCTGTGTAATCTCCGGGAATCCTCAGGAAGGCCCACAGCTCGAGATACACCACAAGGTAATTCAAACACAGCCTCAGATTGCCTCTGCGGGGTCTCAGACTTCCCCCTTAACCTACCTTAATCTACGGTGCACTTATAAGCTACAGTACATATGTATGTACAGACCCCAGACATATTATGTCCTGTGGGGCCAACAAGCGAGGCGTGAGGTCTTAGCAGCATAGTACTGACTGGGAACCAAGCTAGTTCTTGGATTGCTCAAATCTCTTAGAACAGCACAGTCTTAGGGAACCCAGTGTACAACAGACACTCACGTTACCACTGCCTTCTCACACACGACTCAGAGATTATGAGCGTGGATTCAAACGGCGCAGGAAGGAAACTTTCCTGAATGGTGGTACGTCAACACACATTACAGGAGTGCACAAAACTATCAATTTCCTGTCTCATTCCTGGCCAGAAAAAGTCAGCACGGATACGGCTTTGGGTTTTCCTTTTGCCCATATGACCTCTTGATGCTAATCAATGACCCCATTCTAACACTGCTTGGCGGTAGTTTGCGGGAACGACAAACTGCAGTCGAACCTCGCCCTCGGGTGTTCGTGACTCACGGTAGAGCCGTCCTTGTTTACGAAGGAACCTGGCTCGTCCACCACGTGAATACTTGGTCACTTTACCCTTTTGTTTCTTCCGCACAACACCAAGGGTCGGGTCAGTCTGTTGCTCTTGGACAACATCTTGACTACAAATCAGATCTTGCGGTAATGCAAAGGCCACTGGGGCAACACAATTTGGAGCCTTGGCCATGGCTCGTGTTACTGCAGCCGAAGTCTGAGTAGTGACATCTGTGGTGCAACTATACTTGGGACCTGGTATATTGCCTTTTATGAGGTCAAACAAAGGTTCTTGCATGACAGCTGCAACTGTTGAACCTGTGTAAAAGCGAGATGCTACCTGGATACGTGCCTCAGGGAACAATCTCACTGATCCATCAATAAGCTGAGCTTGGATCTGTCTGCCTGTATACTCTTCAGGACGAACAAGACTCTGCCTGACAGTACAACCTGAGGAACCATTCTCTCTCAGTACATTAACAGAAACACCTCCCACATACCCTGGCTGAACAAGGAAGGCACTGTTACCTGTGGGAGGGCCTGTGGAGGAAGCGGCCAGCCATTGATAAGGCTGCATGGCACACATCTCTTCAAATCTGACAGGAGTATTTGCCTTAGGGATCGTACCCGAACTAGATGCATGAGGAGTTGTACTCACCATCTGGGGAGCAGGAGCACTGACTGCCTGTGGAGGAGAGTTCACCGTCTCAGGGGGACTAGTGAACTGTGAAGAAGCTGTGCTGGTGGGGACGGCACCATCGTGCGCTTGTTGAGGAATGAAGGCTGCTGCGTTTGCCTCCTGCCTCTGATACGCTGGGGCCGGTGTCGAAAAGGTTTGTCCCACTGGCCGATTGCGTGGCTGATACTACTGTTGCTTTGGGTACTGCTGCTGGTTAGGGTACTTGTTGTACCTCTTCCAGTCAGGTTTCTGTGTATTCTGCCACTGGTCCTTCTGCGGTTTGCCTGGACCATGACCATTACTTTGAGAATGGCCTTGATGCTGGGGTTCAGTCTGGGACTGCTTACCAGACTTAGCAGTGTCTGTCCTGTTCCAGGACTGCTGCTTCCGAGTTTCGTACCCGTACGCACTAAAGAAAGCATCAGCGGTTTGTACGATTTGGGATGCATCCTTCACTTTGGACATCTTGAGCTGGGCCATGAGCTCAGTAGGCCACGACTTTTCCAGCTGTGTGCGCAGCGCGAGGTCGATCATTCCCTCTCGTGTGCTGGGAGTCTCGTCCTTCTCCATCCACTCGCCTAAATTTGCCGTGAGACAGTCAAGGAACTGAACAGCTGTCTCCTTTTCCTGGAGACGCATCTTCATGAACTGATTTCTAGCATGATCAACCGTAAGACCGTACGCTTTGATGAGTGCGGGCTTCATCATCTCATACGTGAGATTATCTCCTCGAATTCTGTGGAGAATGTCGAGGGCAGGGCCCTCAAACAGGCTAAGGAACTGAAGCCGCTTAGCTGCCTCATCCAGACCGTACAGGTTTGCCATGTCTTCAAAATGAGCTATAAATGGCTCGATTCGCTCGCCTTCCTTGTAAGAGGGAAGCTTGAGACGTGGAGTTGCTAGAAAAGGTGCTGGGAGAGCAGTAGTGGAGTTTGGATTGGCTGCACCCGGTGTGCCTGAAGCCAATGAGTCTCACTTTAGCTTTAGGACTTCCAACTCGTGTTCACGTTCTCTCTCTCGTTCCTCGCGCTCGGCACGCTCCCATTCTTCACGTGCCTCGCATTCAGCACGCTCACGTTCTTCACGTGCCTCGCGTTCAGCACGCTCATGTTCACGTGCTTTGTCTTGCTCTCGTTCCTCGTACTCACGAAGTTCTTTCTCATGCTCACGCTGAATTTTCCGCTCTTCATGGGCGGCATTTTCACGTTGCTGCTCGTAATTGAAGCGCGATAGGACATAATCTCGAATTTCCTGGGGGTTAGTAAGCCCCATATCCTTAGCTTCTTGCACGAATGCACTGGATTCCATCGTGCTTAGGTTGAGACTGAGTGACAACTGAAACTGACTAGTAAAAGTGAGTAAGTGATTCGGTAATAATTTCAGGCTAGGAGTTTATCCTGGCGAGGTCACCAGATGTCAGGGGAAATTTATGTTTCATCCTGGCGTGAGGTCGCGACATGTAGAGGTGTATGGTATGTAGGAGGACGGCTGGGCCTTGATAGCAGGCTGTAAAGCCTATGCCCAGAGCCGGACACATTAAAAAAAAAAAAAAAAATGTCAGGGGAAATTTAGGTATTTCAAAAGGGATAATGATATTGTATAACTCGGTATACAATGTATAGCTATGTGTGCTAAGAATGACTATTGAGTCATTTACTGAGAGAGAATAGACTTGTGAAATCGAGCAGCGATTTCACTTTATGCTGGCTCACTTCGCCAATTGTCTAGAGTCGAGAATTTATAGACTTTCTCAACGGTACACAGCAGAGACTAGACGCTCAATTAGGCTGTAATATTGTACCGTTGGCCTCTAAGAAAGTTAGTTTCTCCCCTTAACAATAACAAATGATAATAATAAAGATAAACAGGATCTTGGCTGAGCCAAACTCCTAGCTAGCACAACGGATTTACGGATTAATGCCAAAAGCTGGCCTAAGTACCAGTCGTGATTTAATACAAAGAGTTGTGCTAACGTGGAGTAGCAAAACTATATGAAATAAGTGGGAAAATTAAACACGACTGTTACATTTAACAAAGCTCAAGAAAACGAACTGTAAATTTATTAAATACAAGTAAATAAATTTACATTACAGGGCTCCAATTCAAATCAAAGGAAGGGAATGCACTCACTCACTCAGGCAAACAGCTAAATATCTCAAAAAGCTTAAGCCTAGGAAAAACAAGAAAATACTAATCGGTATGGATGAAACCGAGCTGCTGCGATGATCACCAAAGTGGGTGGGAGCTGCGGGACACACGCCAACACAAGCTGAAATCTGAAATCGCTAAGAAATCACTAAAGCCTTAGAGGCGTACCGCGTCGCGATGTGTCTACAGACAGACTGAGCTCTCATTTGAATCGACGGCGCGAGAAGCGTGGGAAGTGGCGCGGCGGCGTATAACAGCTCAGAGGAGAACTGACAATTCAAAAATTATCGCACGATGTCATGATTTACTTAACATAGCGTTACGATGTAGAAAATTCGTGACATGGTGAAGCCAACCCAAGCTCCACTAGTGTTCTCCCAGCACCTGCTCTGGCAACCCCACGCCTCAAGCTTCCTTTGAACAAGGAAGGCGAGCGAATCGAGCCGTTCATAGATCGTTTTGAAGACATGCCACAGCTGTACGAGCTGGACGAGGCAGCTAAGCGGCTTCAGTTTCTTAGCTTGTTTGAGGGTCCTGCCCTCGATATTCTTCACAGAATTCGCGGAGACAATCTCATATGAGATGATGAAGACCGCACTCATCAAAGCGTACGGTCTCAAGGTTGATGACGCCAGGAGTCTGTTCATGAGGGTGCGTCTCCAGGAAAAGGAGACAGATGTTCAGTTCCTCGGCCATCTCACTGCGTACCTAGACAAGTGAATGGAGAAAGATGAGACTCCTCGCACGTAAGAGGGTATAATTGACCTTGTGCTATGTACAGCTGGAAAAGTCGTGGCCTGCTGAGCTTATGGCTCAGCTCAAGATTTGCAAGGTAAAGGATGCCAACCAAATGGTGGAAAAGGCTGATGCATTCTTCACTGCATACAGGTACCAAACTCGTAAGCAACAGTCCTGGAACAGGAAAGATACTGCCAAGTCTGGGAAGCAATCTCAGACTAAACCCCAGCAGTAAGACCGTTCTCAGAATAATGGCCATAGTCCGAACAAACTGCAGAAGAAGGACCAGGGGCAGGATACACAAAAATCTGCTTGGAAGAGGTACAACAAGTACCCTAACCAGCAGCAGTATCAGCCATGCAATCAACAGGTGGGACAATCCTTTTCAGCAGCAGCAGCCCCAGTGTATCGGAGGCAGGAGGCAAATGCAGCCTTCATTCCCCGACAGGCACATAATGGTGTCGTCCCCAGCAGCACAGGCTCTCCTTCACAAATAATTAGATCCCCTCAGATGGTGAACTTTCCTCCACAGGTGGTCAATGCTCCAACTCCCCAGATGGTTAGTATGACCCATCAGGCATCTAGTCCTCAGGGCGTCACATTCGCAGAGTTGTGTGCTATGCAGCCTTATCAGTGGCTGACTGCTTCCTCAACAGGCCCTCTCACAGGTCACAGTGCCTTCCTTGTTCAGCCAGGCTTTGTGGGTGGCATATCTGTAAATGTCCTGAAAGACAATGGTTCCTCAGGTTGCACTGTCAGGCAGAGTCTAGTTCGGCCTGAAGAGTACACAAGTAGACAGATCCAAGCTCAGCTTATTGATGGATCAGTGAGATTGCTCCCTGAGGCACGTATCCAGGTAGCATCTCCCTTTTACACAGGTTAGACCTTTGCAGTTGTCATGCCAGAACCTATGTTTGACATTATTATAGGTAACATACCAGGTGCAAAGTATAGTTGCACCTTAGACCTCACTACTCAGACTCCAGCTGCATTAACACGAGCCATGGCCAAGGCTCTAAGCTGTGTCACCCCTGTAACCACTGCATCACCGCAAGATCTGATTGATAGTCAAGATGTTGTCCTGGAACAACAGTCTGACCCGACACTTGCTGCTGTGCGGAGGAAGCAAAAGGGTAGAGTGATTAAGTATTCACGGGTAGGTCAAGCCAGGTTCCTTCGTAAACAAGGACGGCTGTACCAAGAGTCACAAACACCCAAGGGCGATGTTCGACTGCAGTTTATCGTTCCCGCAAAGTACCATCAAGCAGTGTTAGAATGGGGTCATTGTTAAGCATCAGGAGGTCACATGGGCAAAAAGAAAACCCAAGGCGGTATCCGTGCTGACTTTTTCTGGCCAGGAATTGGACAGAAAATAGACAGGTTTGTGCATTCCTGCAATGTGTGTCGATGTACCACTAATCAGGAACGTGTCCTTCCTCCGCCGTTTGAATCCACGCCCATAATCACTGAGTCATGTGAGAGAGAGGACAGTGGTAATGTGGGTACAGACCTGACGTCTTGCCCGTTGGTCCAACAGGACGCATTATGTCCAGGGCCTGTACATTATGTACCGTAGGCTAAAGGGAAGTTCAAGACCCCCACAGAGGCAATCCGAGGCTGTGCCTGAATTACCTTGTGGTGCATCCCGAGAATATGCACATTATCCACATGAGTGTTCACACCCACACTGGGTGTTAAAATGTGTCCTGCCCGAGTTTGCCTAGGGATTCTCAACTTAAAGATATTAGTTGTAAGTGTAGGATCATAAACTGGGGCAGTCACGGTGACCCCAACTGCGGACACTGATGACAAGCCCTTAACCGTTGATGACGGAATGCCTTGTTCTCCGGTTAGTAGGGATATAGGTTTAACCAGTAAACTACAGGAGTCCTCAGAGATTTGAGCAATCGAAAGACTACATTTCCTTGTTAATAATCTACCTAATAAGGACATAATGGCCACCTCTAACGTACTAAGTTCTGGCCAGCGGTTGAATTTTCAGCTGGTGTACTTTTCATTTTGTATGCTTTGACTACTAGGCAGAGGGTTATTGAAATTTAATGCAATTCTTTGTCACATTGACACTACTGATGCTCCACCTTGATTGATTTCACAGGTACAGTTGGTGGGTGTAACAGCTTTGCCGTGTAGATCAACTGATCATCTCTGCCACCTCTTCTCCTCTGCCTTCGTCATCTCTGTTTACTATTAACTTGTATTATACCATTTACACATAGGTAGAGCTACACTACAACTGTCACACCTACACTGTATCACATACACCTAGCTACATAACAATTAGTCGTCAAAGTAAATGTAGTGGACATTCGCTCAGTTTGACCTGAGTACAGGATTTTTCACCGTCGTCACAGAATTTTTCCCTTAAGCTTGCTTCTATTAATGTAAATACGAGGTTTTTACGCTCATTGGCAACAGTGGTTTTCTCCTGTAGCAGGATAGTACACACACCACAGTGAATCTTGTGTGACTGAGTTAGGATGTATATGTGTATATATTATTAAATTTTTCTGAGAAAATGTTGATTTTGATGGGGTGTAATGTCATGAATTTGTTGGACTACGTATTTATATAAATTCTTGACATTGCATTGGTATTACTGGGAACGCTTGAATAATTCTGAAACCCCATAGAACTTTGTTCAGTCAGTTACCCGCTCACCTTTGCACACACGTTTGAAACGAGTTTTCAAAACATTCATCATTGCTTCGTAAGTGACTATCTTTATGTACAGACGGCACATTTCGCTGACCGATATTTTTGTGTAATTGTTGTTCCCACGCCTTGCCTCTCTACCCATTGAGTTAAGACATGCCCCTTTCTCACACCTCTGTGCTGGGCAATGCAAACATTAGTTAGTCAGTTTTGGACTGTTACGGGAGTAAGGTGTTGTCATGCACAGTACGGAGCGAGACCCTCATCGCAGAGTTTTCAAAGTCTCTAAGGAGTCAGCGATTCCTGTATGTCCCCACTGAGTTGGTGATCGGCAGTACTGGACGTCAATAGCGATTGCAGCACTTCGATTAGTATCCAACGGATGCCCAGCCTTTTTCTAAGCGATGGCCTCATCTTCTTCACTGACCAGAATTTTCGCTCTTTGTTCTTTTTCTAGGATTAAGATTACTTAGCTATTGGTCTGAGTGTCTGAGTGAGAGTATTCTCTTGCTTGAAATTCATGTAACGTAACATTATTCTCTTGTAGGTAATAAATTTACAGTTCTTTTCTTTGAGCTCTGTTAAATGTAACAGTCGTGTTTGATTTCTCCATATTTTGCATAGACAGTTGCTACTCCAAGCTAGCACAAACTCCTTATACTAATCACAACTGTTATTTAGGCCAGTTCTTTGGTACCGTATTAATTCTTAACCTGTCACATCCCAACCGATTTCCCACCTCTGATACCCCCCAGTTCCGATCAATTTTGTATTTTTTTTTTTTTTGCTTAAACCTTCGCTTTTGGTGAGAAACACCGAGAATTCATAGAGAAATCGCCCTCCTGAGGCTATAAATGCTGCTACAGGTGATGAGTCAGCCTTACATTTTCCCTCTTTCTCAAGGTACCTGGCTAAAGAAAACTAACTATGGAATGGTTAACTAATTCAAGCCACTTTAAATTACGTATTTATTTATTTATTTGGTACGAATTTATGTGTAGTAAAAGACTGTACTGGTTTTCATATAGGCAATAGAATCATCGTTCAGTCACCAAACACATCCACATATGGCACCTTCTTTTACGACATTACCACCTCATCACTTCTGTTTGTTTCTTGCTCAAGCTTCTTTACTTCTTTGTCCTCCACCTCAGGAATCACTTTCACCGTGAATTTCGTCATTGGAGAGACCGTGGGGCAACATGTCTTTACTGGCGAGGTCGCTGCTAACAGGTGAACTGCTGAGTGTGGGGAAGAGGGGGGGAAGGGGGTCAGGTGGGGCCAGGGAGTATCCCCATGGACAGCAGATAGATGAAGGTCTCCCACATATGCATACAAAAAATCACCCGTGAAACTTGAAAATTGTGCAAATTATGACCCTTGCAATTGCACGATGTACCCTTATGTCGATGGGTCTAGCTGTGACAAATTGTTGTGACGTACCCATACGTCAATGGGACACCTCGGGTTAAATCCGTTGTGCCAGCTGGAAGTTAGCATCAGCAAGATCCTGTTGATTATTATTAGTATTGATTATTGATTGTCAGGGGTAGGGACACTTTCTCAAGAGGCCAACAGTATGAACAATACAGCATTCTTGAGTGATTAGTCTTCTCTGTATACTGTTGAGGAAGTTTATAAAATTTTCGTCTTTAGAGATTCGGCGAAGCAAGCCAGCATAAAAGTAAAATTTACTACTTGATTTCACAATTTGATTCTTTGTGTCAATCGACTAATTATTTGCATTTCTCATACATATATTTTCATTCCTCCCGTGACATGGATACTAAGCGTACCACACTCCACCTATTGGCTGATACTCGCAAAACTCATTGAACCCTGCCCATGAGATCCCTTCTCTATTAACTTTTGAATATCCCAAGTTCCGTCCTTTATTGAGGACACTGTGCAGAAATGGGTTAAGACAAAACTATGTTCCATTAAGTACAAACAATCATTACCACGAAAAAATTGGTAGATTTTGACTATTAAAAAAAATGGTTAATACAGGTTGATAAAATTATAACCGAGTCTGTAACTCAATGTTTCAAGAGATTATGATTTCACATGGAGGTATGTATTGTTAAAAGAGCATTATTCTTCTTAATGCGTGGAAGACGGCCAGAAGGCAGCAAGACTGTTCCCTCCAAGAAAAAAAAAATCAAGATAACAGGGAACAAAACTCCAATTCCTTTCATTAACCCTTAAACCACGCTGTTGTCGGAGGCGCGCCGGGCCCTTGCGCTCCGACTGACTTTTTAAAAATATTTGCCAAAAATCAGTTATTAGTCCTAGAATATTATAATTACATATACTTAAGGCACATACCTTCAGCTTTCTCTTAGGATGTTTTTTTTTTGCACTCGTCGACTACCGTAGGACTTGTGGAGACTTCTGAAGTTGGGTAACTAAGTCTCCACTTTACACTTCCCAAACTGCCAGATATTAACACTAGAAACACTATTCAGTGATTTCCAAGTATACTAAAAAAAAAAAAAAAA
>JAGKTI010042804.1:0-10056 GCA_018397915.1 Birgus latro
CTCTCTCTCTCTCTCTCTCTCTCTCTCTCTCTCTCGTGTGTATGTATTCACCTAATTGTGATATACAGGAAATGAGCTACATTCATGTGGTCCTGTCTGTTTCTCACTAAGTCAAATTTTGCTTTGAACTCGTTCAAGTTTTTTGACTGGCCGATCTCATTGTCCAGGCTATTCCACAGGTCTATGCATCTATAAGGAAAATTATATTTCTTGATATCCTTCAAGCAACCTGGCTTTTTCAGTTTCCTTATGTGTCCTCTTGTTACTCTTTCATCCCGTACAGACAGATCTTTTCTGTCAGTTTTATCTACTCCCATCATGGCCCTGAACACTGCAATCATGTCGCCCCTCTCTCTCCTTTCTTCTAAGGAAGGCAAATCCAGCTTTTCCAGCCTCTCTTTCTATAACAGATCTGCTAGGCTAGGGACCATCTTGATTGCTGTTCTTTGTATTCTCTCGATCTTGTTTATATCTTTCTTTTTGTGTGGGGACCACAGTACTGCTGCATATTCCAGCCTGGGGAAGATCATGGCCACTATCAATTTTTTCATCATCTCCTTGTCCATGTAATGAAATGCTACACCTATTTTAGTCAAGAGATTATACATCTCTCTATCTGTCTTGTTAATGTGTTTTTCAGGTGACAAACTATTCTGGACCAGCACTCCCAAATCTTTCTCTTCTCTCACTTTTGTGATTGTTTCATTACCCATCAAATAATTCAGTGATGGCCTCTTGGTAATTTTACCCATTTCCAATATTTTACATTTTTTTTGCATTGAATTTTATTTCCTACATCCGGTTCCAGTCATGAATCCTATCCAGGCCCTCCTGCAACATTTTATGGTCTTCCTCAACTTCTACTTTCCTCAAGATCTGTGCATCATCGGCAAACAGACTTGTGTAACTGTACATTCCATCTGCCATATCATTTACGTAAATCAGGAACAGTACTGGCGCTAACACTGAGCCCTGTGGGACTCCACTTGTTACTTCCCTTCATCCAGACATCCTGTCCTTTATTACTGTCCTCATTTGTCTGTATCTTAAAAAGTCTCTCATCCACTCCAGGAGGTTTCCTTTCAGTCATCATATGTGCTCCAATTTCCACATTAGTTGCTTGTGAGGTACCTTGTCAAAGGTTCTCCAAATCTAAATACTGTACACGCAGTCCACCCAACCGTCTCTCTCCTGTAGCATGTCAATCACTCTTGAGTAAAAGCTCAACAAGTTGGAAACACATGACATTCCACTTCTGAATCCAAACTGTCTTTCAGCCAAAATGTTTGTCTCCTTCATATATTTTATCTATCTGTCTTTCAGGATTCACTCGCACAATTTTGCGACCTTGCTGGTCACGGACACTGGTCTGTAATTCAGGGTTCTTCCTTGTTTCCTCCCGCATAAATTGATACCACATGTTTGTCTCCTTCAGATATTTTATCCATCTGTCTTTCAGGATTCACTCGCACAATTTTGCGACCTTGCTGGTCACGGACACTGGTCTGTAATTCAGGGTTCTTCCGTGTTTCCTCCCTCATAAATTGGTACCACATTCACCCTCTTCCATTCCAGAGGCACTTTCCCTTCTTCAAGAGAACGCGCAATTAAACCGTGAAAATTATCCGCCATTTATTCTCTGCATTCCTTTAGTACTCAGTTAGAGATTCCATCCTGTCCTGATGCTTTCCTTACATCTTGAGTTTCCAGTAATTTATACACTTCCTGCACTTCCATTTTTAGATCTTTTATCACTACTTTTCTAGCACTCCCTCACCCTCCACAAAATCCCTTTCTTTAGTGAAAACTGATTGGAAACATTTGTTCATTTTTTCAGCTTGCATTGCTGCATCTTCATTGACCTCTCCTTCTACTTTCAGTTTGAAGATTGCTTCCTTCTGTTTCAATTTGCCATTGACAAACCTATAAAGCAATTTAGTTTCTTCTATACGTTTATTAATTATACCTTTTTTCAAAGTTTCTTTCTTACTCTCTACCTATTCTTGTATATTCATTTCTAGTTCTTCTGTATTCTTCCTTTGTTCTTTTATTATCTCTCTTTCTCCAGTTGTTCCATGCAATGTCCCTCTCTTTTTTTGCTGTCATACACCTTCTGTTAAATCTGTCCTTATTCCTGTTTTCTTTCCCACCTACTCTTGCCACATATTTTTCCACTCTTGAATAGAGAGATATCCCACTTCCTCTGTATCTCTTTTGTTTCTCTGAATATTCTCCAGTCCGCATTTTTGAAAAATTTCCTCAATCCTGTAAAGTTTGCATTCCCGAAGTTGTATCTTCCATGCCTATAAAGCTCATCTCTTGGCATCACTTTCTCTTTTATAATGTGGAACTCAGTGACCACATGATCACTTTTTCCTATAGGACAGAGATATTTCAAAGGTTCAGTTACGTCAGGTTCTTTGGTTAGCAGTAAATCTAGTCTTGCTGGTGTATCACCACTTCTGAATCTTTTCTCTTCTTTGACCCACTGGGTCATTACATTATTCGCTGCAATATTTACAATATAGTGCCCCATGAATCTTCACTGCCTCCTGAGTCCCAATCTTCCTAGTTCACCTCTTTACAATTAAAATCACCCATCAGAATTATGTTGTTGCTTTTCTCAGTCACTTCCTGTAGATATATAACCATATCTGATAACATTTGGTATTCATTGTCATTCCATGCCTTTGTCTTAGGGGGAACATATACTACTGCAATGTCTCTCTTGCCCTTCTCTCCAGTTTCTAATTTCATATTTATCACTTCAGCCCAACCCTCTCCCAGTTCCACTTTATCCTCATTTATGTTGTTCTTCACTACTATCATCACTCCTCCTCCCATTTTTTCTTTTCTGTCTCTTCTCCATAGTTTGTAATTACCATCTCCCATATGGATGTTAGTATCCTCTCTTAACTTGGTCACTATAAAGCACATAATATCTGGTTCATGTACACTCAAGAAATTGTTGATTTGTAACCTTGCCAATATTAAACCATCAGTATTGGTATATGCCGCTTTCAAACTTTTTTCGTCATTATTTATTCTCTCATCTCTCCCTCTCTCTGTCAGTACTACTTCCTCAGTTTCAGATCCGTAACTCTCCAATAGAACATTGTCTTCTCGTCCTCCGTTCTCTGTTCATTTTTTGCCTTTGCTTCCTTTACTAGCACCTTTATTTTAGCTCTTTCTTCATTAGCATTTCTCCTTATCCAGACATTCTTGAACCCCTCTTTGTCTGATAATTTCCATGTTCTGTTGACGATTTCATTTACCATTACCTGAGACTTAAACTTTAAGTGGCCTTGCCCCTCCTTCCTCATACTTTCCTAGCTTAAACACATCTTCAGTCTCTTCTTGAGCTTCGTTGTTACTCCATAAGATACTGAAGAACAGCCAGAGATGCATTCCAGACTTGAACCCAAACACTCATATACGTTAATCAAGAGAGACTGACACAGAAATACCATAGGTAATGTTATCTTCATAAATAATACTATTGCTGCAAAACGGTACATCAAACATCACATGCAGTAGGGTAGGGTGGTGGTATGTGTGGTGTTAAGAAGCTTCAGGGGGCAACTGATAGTGACAGCCATCAGCTGGCAGTGTGCCAGGTGGGGGTGGGGGTGGGTGGGGGGATGGGGAGGGAGACAAGCAGGGGTGGGGGAGGGCATGGGGGGGGAGAGGGAGACATGCCTAGCAGTGCTGAGTGTGGAGGGGGATGGAGGAGAGATGGTGGGGGAGAAGAGAGGGGATGGAGGGAGGATGGGAGGACCGGGAGAGCCTTGTTTCAAACCTAGAGAGAAGCTGGGTGTCGGACTAGTGAGGCAACGGACATTCAGATTGTTCGGATGGTGGGCGTAGTCCCCTATTTCTTGTGTTCAGTCTAGCGAAGCGCCGGTTATCGATGTGCTGGATAACGGGGTATGGGTGTACATCAGTCCTGTATGAGGCAGACGGTGGATGTTAGCGCCAAAGTGGGGACATGTGGAGGTGTGTAGGAGGACTACTGGGCCTTTAGATAGGCCCTGAAGCCTTTGCTCAGAGTTGGACACATTAAAATAATAATAAAAATGATAATTTAAAAAAAAGTTACCTCCTTGGAGTCATTGTTTTAAACATACATACAGTAAAAGTCCTTTAAGCTGACCACCAATAATCCTAATACCCCAATACTCCAAATTTTTTGAGGCAGCAGATAATTTTAAGTGCAGTAATAAATTTAAGTGTATTGAGCAAAAAATAAGTGAATTACAGTAAGTTACCGTTGAGTGAATTGAGTGAAATTTAAGTGAATCAAGTGCATTTTTTATCTGGGCTTTATCTATAAATTTGTCTGGCTTGGACTTGCTCTTGACTTGAATGTACCTGCCTACAGCTATTCAGCTACACTTCTGTGCATTTCCAATGAGTAAAACAATAACCCATATCATTTTAAGTGTTTATTAAATGATCATGTACATATTTCTAATGTCTTCAGAGGTCCCTCCCCAAAGTCTGAAAAAATCAGTTGTTCGAGAGACCCACAATCCCCTGCTGTTCGGATTACAGGACTTTTGCTGTACCTACATACATCATCTAACCCTGTGTTGCCCCATGAGGAGCATAGCAGCCCAGGGCTTGGCAAGTTGGTCCTGACATTTAAGATGAGAGTAACCAACCTCACTCATCCCTGAGCGGCATTACGTGAGCAATAAAGCCCAGTCACCCCTTGGATACAAACCTACATCTGGCTGGAGTGCCTTAATTACCAACTAAACCGCCAGGCGCCATAGTTTGGTTATATGGTTCCTGGTGTACAGGAAACCATTTTGCTTGTCACTCAGTGTAGAGTCACCTGTAGAAAGAAAGAAGGAAAGAAAGACAGAATAGGAAGAAAGGAATAGAGGAAAGGGCAGTCATCCGAGAGCAGCACTATATCAAGTGAGTGGATGGTGAGTGTCCCCACCTACCACTATTAACCATTGTAAATTATGTCATGTATTAGGTTTGCAGCTTGGTCCATGCAGACCTTCATTGTGCCTCATATGAGTCTGAAGCTTGGCAAAGGTTAATCAGAATGTATCCGTCTACTCCAGTTGAAACAGATTATCCCAGACTGACCTAACTTGTTAGCTGATGGCTTTGATAAACTGAAAAAGATGTCCACAGGCTGAGTGGATTAATTACTGCGGTGCTTATGGCCTCTGCTTTAAATATCAGTTGCTAATACATAACCTCCATTTCTGACGTGTTCTTCAATTTCCTTCCAGTATCATTCTCATCTCTCTATGTGTGAATCTGTGAACATCGTCCTCCTTTTTCCGAATCCCGCTGTCTACAGCATTACAAGTACGCTTCTAACATATGCAGCATGTTTTAGGAGTGTAATGCTGTATGGTAGTGAGACTTGAGGAGTAAAAGAGGAGGATATTCATAGGCTTAAGCAGACAGAGATAAAAACAATCAGCTGAATTTGTAGTGCATCCCTGAATGACAGGCCTAGGTGGTTAGGATTGTAAATGAATGAAGAGTTGAGACAAAGGCTTGGACTCGAAATTATTAGTGCTATGATGAGGAGTAGATTGTGATGGTTGGTTTTGGCATGTGGAGAGGATTGAGGATGGTTGGTTTAGGCATGTGGAGTGGATTGAAGATGGTTGGTTTTGGCATATGGAGAGGATTGAGGATGGTTGGATTTGGAGTGTGAGAAGCATGAATGTCGAAGGTGAAGTTGCTAGAGGCAGACAGAAAAAGACTTGAGACGTGATCATACAGTATGACCTCAGTGATAAGGGACTGAATGTAGAGGCTGCTAGAGACCATATTAGCGATGGGATGAAGAGGGGTAGATTGATATGGTTTTAGTTTGTGGACAAGGATGGGGGATAGCAACTGGGTCGGAGGATGACATGTATGAACACTGAGCGTAGAGTTGCCAGGGGCAGACTGAAAGAAACTTGGTAAGAGGTCATACAGTATTACTCCAAGGGTAGAGTACTGAATAGAGAGGCTGCTAGAGATTGAGCAACTTGAAAAGCTGCCGATAGGTAGCCAAGGCCGACACTTGCAAGCATGTTGGAGCCTTTGCAAACAAAATGAAACAGTACAAACAATTCTTCCCTTGAGCTTCCTAAATACCCTTTACATCATCCACAGGATCAGTGTCAGGATTACCGTTCATATCATGTATCACAGACACTGTACCTCTTGGGCATATGTTGTATTACTTCATCCAGCTTGTCCCAGAACCTGTCATATTCTACCTCACCCCTATTATTGCAGGATACATACACAACAACCACTGCCACTTTCGCCATCCCAAACTGGAGCTTAGACATTTTGCTTCCCTTTGCAATTCCACACACTCTGCAATAGCACAATGCCTTACTTAGGGGAGGGTGGTGCTGGTTCGGACTTTATATATGTATATATACAGTAAGTCCTCGTATTTCGACGCATTTTACTTCTATGCTTCATTTTTCACAAAAGAAAAAGGTTTCTAACATGTCACAAACTTCGTCATTTTCTCCCAATCTTTGTCGCCGCTTCCAGCTGGCAGCCAACACTCAGCAGACGACGCATACCGATGTTCATTTGTTGGCAGCCATCTTGTGACCACCCTGCCCTCTATCGATACAGCGGCAGTACTACAGACCCCTTCGCCGTTGTGTTTTTTGTGCTGTCCTCACCTTGTGACTCGTGAATTCCTGAGCCACACCTAGACATCTGAGATGCAGCGCACCAGGGAGGTAGAGCTTGCGGAGCAACAAGCTGAGATTGATGTTGCACGGCCAGCGCTGGGCGCAGGAGCCTAAGGAGAAGTGCCCATACAGGGTTGGCAAGAGGCATCGCTGGTACTCAGTGGCCAACAAGCAGAGGATTTTGCAGCTCATTGAGGAGGGTTCGACATCGCCAGTACTCAGCGGCCGACAAGCAGAGGATTTTGCAGCTCATTGAGGAGAGGTTGACAGCCCGAGATACGTTGCTTGACCGGGGCTCCTGACAGCGCCATAAGGACACTCAGAAAAACAAGGCAACTCTCAGAAAGCAGGAGAGTGCACTTAAAATAACAATAAAGTAAATGTGTCCTTTTTTTTTTCCCCCCCCTTAACCTTTATTTGTGCCACTGTTTTTTACTGTATCAGTATCCACCTAATGGAGTTAGTTTTTAGAGTTAACCAAGTGTTAGTTATAACAATTCAGGGGAAGAATATACAGTATTGTAATGAAAAATCGGTAATGTTGGTTACTGTTATGTTGCATTATACCCCTAAGGAAGAACACGGAACCTCTCAACAAGCAGGTGAGTGCACGTAAAACAACAATAGATTAAGTGTGTCCGCGTTGTTTTTGCTCAACCTTTATTTCTGCCACTATTTTATACTGTTTCAATATTCACCTAATGGAATTAGTTTTTAGAGTTAACCAACATTAACCAACCAAGTGTTAGAACAATTCAGGGGAAGAATATACAGGACTGTATTGCAATGAAAATCAGTAACGTTGGTTACTGTTATGTTGCATTATACCCCTAAGGAAGAACAAGGAACCTCTCAACAAGCAGGTGAGTGCACGTAAAATAACAATAAAGTAAATGTGTGTGTTTTTTTTTTTCCCCTCAACCTTTATTTGTGCCCTGGTTTTTTACTGTATCAATATTCACCTAATGGAGTTAGTTTTTACAGTTAACAAACGTTAACCAACCAAGTGTTAGCTAGAACAATTCAGAGGAAGAATATACAGTATTGTAATGAAAATTGGTAATGTTGGTTACTGTTATGTTCCATTATACCCCTAAGGAAGAACAAAGAACCTCTCAGCAAGCAGGTGAGTGCACGCAAAATAACAATAAAGTAATTGTGTGTTTTTTTCCCCTTAACCTTAATTTGTGTCACGGTTTTTTACTGTATCAATAGCACGCAAAATAACAATAAAGTAATTGTGTGTTTTTTTCCCCTTAACATTTATTTGTGCCACAGTTTTTTACTGTATCAATATTCACCTAATGGAGTTAGTTTTTAGAGTGCGATCAGACACACAAGCCTAGACACAACAGAGGTGGACGAAACGGCTGTAAGACACCACTTGACACACTACGACTTAGACTCAGGTGTGGTTGACATAACAGAGAAAGAGATGAACTCTAGTGAAGAGAATGAAAGGCCAGATCACACTGCACAGGAGAAGATGACCACCCAGAAATTGTCCCACATCCTTTCCACCATAACCAACATGGCAACAACCTTCGAGACATACACCGGGACAAATGGAATTGCTGGAGCCTGAATTTGACTTTGAGGGCTTCGGCGTAAGTGATAGGGCTTCCCCAGAGAGGCCCATGTCACCTAGTAACTACCCCATCCACCCTCAACACACTTTCACCTGCCACTCATGCCAGTGTTTACTTTATTTCTGGTAAGGATTTTTGGTGTTGCAGCCCTTTATAACAGTTCTAATGTCATTTCAGGTACATGTTTATTGTGTTATGCTATATAAGCAACTAGTAAACACTCCACATTTAATTTTGGGTAGGACCTGTTTGGTGTTATAGTACTTTGATAGGGTAGGTAGCTGTCCCACTGGAATGCCCATCTATTTTTCCCATTGATTCTTAACTTCACACTTCTACGTTTCATGTTTCACAACATTTTGGGGGAACATCAAAACAGCGAAATATGAGGACTTACTGTACATATATACTGTATATATATATACAGATATATATATATATTCATCTTAAATGTCAAGACAAACTTGCCTAGCCCCAGGCTCCTACACTCCTCATGGGGCAACGTAGGATTGGATGATGGATATACTATATATATACGTGCTAAGGTGTCTTTGTATGCAGCATGTGTTTGGAGTTTGATGCTGTATGGTAGTGAGAACTGGGCAGTAAAGGAAGAGGATATTCGTAGGTTTAAACATACAGAAATGACAATGATTAGGTGAATGTGCAGTGCGTCCCTGCATGCAAGGCCTGGGGGGGCTGGGTTTACAATGGAAGAGTTCAGAGGTAGGGTGGGACTGGAGTGTATTGGTGTTGTGATGAGGAGAGGTAGGCTGAGGTGGTTTGGACATGTGGAGAGGATGGGGGATGATAATTGGGTACAGAGGGTGAGAAGTGTTAATACTGGATTAGGAGGGGTAGACAGAAAGATACAGGACGAGGTCATTAAGTGTGACTTAAGGGTTAAGGGACTGAACAGGGAGGCTGCCAAAGATCGAGCAGAATGGAGAGCCACCATTAGGTGACCAAGACCTACGCATGGAAGCATGTTGGAGCCTTCAAAAACGAAACAAACACCCAACCCTCGGCTATCACGGGTTCCGCTATAGCATTTTATCGCTGTCGCGCCTGTAAAAAAACTACTCAAATAACTGTCGCGCACTAAATGCCTGCTATCACGCACCATATGTGTTAAAAAATTTAAAAAAGGCCGGGTTCCGGCGCTCCGCCCAACCAAGAAAAGATTCACTTGGTGATTGGTCGCGTGACGTCATCGCCAGCCGAGCGTTGACTGCCCGCCTGACCGAGTCTCCCCCACCACCCGCCAAGCTATTGAAGTGCTTGTCCTCAGACCGCGAACAGTGACAGCGAGAACAATACCCTTTTTTGTGATATTACAACGGCCAAATAACTCAAAGTGAAATGGCCACCTCATACGGGATTATGGCGTCTGGCAATTGATTGATAGATCACCCATAGCTGTCTCCATTAATGACGGCGAATTGTCTTGTTATTGTTGTGACGGCAAATTGTCCCAAAACCATCAGTCATTCCTGACGACTTCATTATAGCTTTTTTTTTCCCAATATTGTTGATTGGGAAACCAATCAGTAAGGGATGCCTTTTATAGTGAGATGAGGAGAGTGGTGGCTGAACAGGAAGCCGTAGATAGAGACGTTAATGAACAGTATAGAGCCCTTAAGAACAACATCTTTAGAGTTACCGATGCAATATGCGGTTGGACAAGAGGCCCACCAAGACATAAAGTAACTTGGTGGTGGGATGAGGGTGTAGAAGCTGCAGTTAAGGAGAAAAGAAGGCTTTTTCGGGAATGGAAGAAG
>JAGKTI010042805.1:0-10056 GCA_018397915.1 Birgus latro
CATCGTGAAATTGTGTAGCATAAATCGTGACATTGACTGATTTTGCGGGAGCGACGAATAGTTCTGAAATCCATGAGATTTCGCTCATTCTCTTAACCGTCCTCTTGTGTACTTATATTTACATCAAGTTTTCAAAACTTTCGTCATTCATCTGAGCAATAATTTCTGAACTGTCGTTTCTTTACACTTGCCTCGCTGCCCGTTAGTTAGCCACGCCCTTTTCACACAATGCTCCTCGTGTCGGCCAGCATCAAGCTTCAGTCGTCTACTGATAGTCACGGAGAGCGGAGTGCGATACCCAACTCGGATAGATTTCCTCTATTGATCTCGAACATCTTGCAGTATTGGCGTTTTCCCGAATCTCCCACCAACCTGGTGATCGACTATAGCAGTGACAGTCTCATCTCCACTGACCAGCATTTCTTTTGTTTTTCCTAGGCGTAAGGCTATTTAGATATTCAGCTTAGGGCTTTATTTAGCTATTTGTTTGAATGCTTGAGTGAGTGCATTTCCCTTTCTTTGATTCTGAATAGATTCATGTAACGTATATTTATTTTCATGTAATTAATAAATATACAGTTCATTTTATTAAGCCTTGTTAAATGTAACAGTCGTGTTTGATTTCCCCACATATTTATTTAGTACACTTTTGCTACTCCAAGTTAGCACAACTCTTTATATTAATCACGACTGGTACTTAGGCCAGCTCTTGGTATCAATTCTTAAATCCGTTGTGCCAGCTAGGAGTTTGGCGCAGCCAAGATCCTGTTTATTATTATTTTTTTTTAATGTTAAGGGGTGAACTAACTTTCTCAGAGGCCAACAGTACGGTAATACAGCCTTCTTGAGCGTTTAGTCTCTGCTGTGTACTGTTGAGAAAGTTTATAAATTCTCGACTCCACAGAATTGACGAAGTAAGCCAGCATAAAAGTGAAATCGCCACTTGATTTCACGAGTCGATTCTCTCGTGATAATCGACTCGATAGTTATTTCTATTGTCCACAGACATATTCCCATTCCCTCGTGACATCTGGTGTCACATTTATATATATATATATATAAAGTATATATTCTCATTTTCCCCCTGACACAACCACGATCCCAAACATGCCTCCTCTGCCACTGCTGCTGCTGATGGCTTCACCTTGGTGAGGCACAACAAACCAAAAAAGAGTAAGCAGGGAAACCTCCCTTCCCCCTCAGCTCCAGGCAACCCACCTCAACCAGGCTCCACTGCATCCATCACTCCTCAGCAGCCAAAAGCTTCTACCTCCCGGAAGCCGTTTGTGTCTGTGCCATCTCAACCCCACCCCAAATCGCAATATCCTGTCTTCCGTGTTCCCGTGCAGGAGGGCTTCGGCACCTCCTACAATGCTGTTGCAGCCATAGAGGCCTCCCTGCCCAATAAAGGGGAGGCGGTAGCTCGATCGGTAGAGAGTTGGCTTGCAGTCCCGAGGGACCCAGGTTCGAATCCTCGCTGGGGCAGGGAACAGTTTAAGGATTTGAATTTCATTAAATCAGGCTTTACTGATCTACCAGGAGACCCACCGACATGTCGTAAAAATAACCCCGCTAATACCAATACATCAGTCCTGTATGAGACAGCCCTAGCATGTATTCAATATGGACGGTGGGTGTTAGCGTCGAAGTGGTGACATGTAGAGGTGAATGGTATGTAGGAGGACGGCTGGGCCTTGATAGCAGGCTGTAAAGCCTATGCCCAGAGTCGGACACATAAAAAAATAAAAAAAAAACTCCGATGTTCAAACACAATGGGAGCCAACGGGAGCTCTGTCGTGATCCCGTTGGACGACGAATCTTACCAACGCCTCAATACCGCGGCAGAAGACAAAGCCTTCCCTATCAGGCTCACAGAGCTCCCCCCAAACAAGCAAACCACCAGAGCCATTGTGATGGGATTTCCAAGGCACTATCCCACCGACATCCTCCTGTCCCACGACTTTGTGGAGTCGGCAAAAAGATGCCAAAAGGCTCGATCGTTGGAAGAGACCAGACAGGTTCTGATCTCCCTCCAGGGTCCCCTCATTCCAGAGATCTTGCTGGGGAACTGGGATGCATACAAGCTCCACACGTCCACCCTGGAACCGCTACGATGCTTCATGTGCCACAGGTTTGGGCACCACCAGTCCACCTGCAAACGGCCCCCCGTCTGTGGCATCTGCAGCCAAGGGAACAACACCGACCTCTGCCTCTCTCGGTACAAGGCGGGAGAAAAGATCCCCGCAAAGTGCCCAAATTGCTCTGACAATCACCATGCTTGGCACCCCAGTTGCCCAATGCAAGTCTCATTAGTGAACCAGGGCTGCCTCCACCAGGTTACGTGGGTTCAGGAGAAAGAGAAATTGTGCCCTGCCCCCCAGGCACCTTCATTTGGGGCACCCAAGCGCAAGCCAAGGCTCAACCTCTTCCCCCCCCCCCAGCACTGCCGAATTCCCGCCCCTTCCTTCCCCCGCCCTCCCTCCTATCCCCACTGCCCCTCAATCTACCCTTCTGCCACCAGCTGCTCCTCTCCAGCTGCCACCCCCCGCCTCTCCAGACCCATCGCTCATCCTCCTCTCCAGGGACGACCTAAGGGGAATCCTCACGGAGATGGCCATGAGCATGGCGCATCTGCTCGTGGGGATACTGAACACTCTCCTCGACCCCTCTCATCTCACAGCCCCAGTCAATACACTGGCAGAGAAGGTGACAGATCAAGCCTTCACCACCAAGCTGGCAGCTCCCCATGCCTTCCTTCTAGCCACCGATCAGGCTCTCCCCTCAGCTCCCTCCCCCCAGCCCCAAACTAGCAAGCCACTCACTGCCCCCCCTGCATCTGCCAAGCAACCCAAGGGGCAGCCAGCTGCCAACAAGCCCCCCATGAGCAAGGCGCCAGCCGCTCCCACCCCAGCTCCCTTGCTAAACAAGGCGCAACCATGCCCCCCTCCTCTCCTCTAACAAGACCACCGATCCTTCCAACGCTGTTCCTTCGTATCCTACAGTGGAACTGCCTGGGAGCGAGAAACAAACTCGCCCACCTTCAGGAAGTGGCTGCAATGGATGACATTCAAGTCATCCTCCTGCAGGAGACACTTCTGCCCGAGGACTCCACTGTCAGGATCAGAGGGTTCACTGGCCATTTTCCCTCCCAGATCCCCGGTGTCATGAGGGGATGTGTAATTCTTGTCAAGAATCACATCCCACATTCACCCATTGCTCCTGTTTTTTGTGGGGAGGGAGTCGAGGTGCAGGGCATAACCATGCATTTTGCCACCACCTCCCTCAACATTTTCAACATTTATAGGAGCTTGGGCGGCACATTTGATCTGTGTGAATTCATGAGGTTGCGGCTTCAGAGCCCACGTTCATTGCTGGAGACCTTAATGTGCACCACCCTATCCTCTCCTCTCCCTCCCCAGCCAGCGAAGCTGGGAGGCACCTCGCCGAGACCCTTGAAGAAATTTCTGTCGTGTCCTTGTTAAATGACACCTCTGAACCAAAGCACGTTCGAGGTGGCAGATTGGACCTTTCACTCGCTATTTCTGCTCTCACCAGAGAATCTGCGTGGTTCCTACACCACATCCTATGGTTTCTATGCCGCTTTGGCATAGTGATGGAACTTAATGTGGCTGTCCCCTCATTGCCGCCACCTCTCCCCCCCCTCGGTGGAACCTACACAGAGCTCGCTGGAGTGAGTACGAAGAAGCGATTGAGGCACATCTTAACAATGTCACGTCCCCTTGTTCCCTTGATGATCTCGCCGAACGTGTCATGGATGCTTTCATACAGTCTGCCACTGACTCCATCACCCTCTCCAAGCCCCACCACTCTCCCATCGGGGACCACTGGTACTATGACGAGAGAGTGCAGGAGCTTAACCATAGGCTCAACTCAGCCCGAAAAACCTGTCGGATAAACAGTGGCGAAACTTAAGCTAAACCGGGAACACTAGAAAGGAGGTTGATTCAAAGGCAGCCATCTTGTCAAAATCAGCATTTTCATGTCATTCAAACAAGTACATAAATCAGTCATTGGAAAATAAGTACTGGTATTATTACAACTTTAAACTCACTTGCAAATGACTCAACACAATCAATTAAATTTATACCAATACTTAAAATACTCAAAAATCTCAAGCAAAAGACAAGAAATGAATAATCTCAAATATTTGGATAATACCTATAATAGAAATGGATATTTGGTAAGTAACAGAAAACTAGTGATGACTAGACAGTGACTAAGAAAAAAAAAGGACAGAATACTATATTATTCTTAACATGCTTCCCACCATAGGAGCACTTTAGCTCCTATCCAAAGTTGAGCAAATGAGAAAACTACAGTATTTTATGTTTAAAAAAATGAACTATTCTTCAGTTCCACAAATTACAAAATTATCCTCTTTCTTAAAGCTATAGTTTATAAATCACAAATCCAGTACCGTACGAGGCTTTATCATACGCCCTCTTCTAGATACCTTCACCTGTTCATGACTTTCAATTTCATCATCATCATTCATCAGCCACTTCAATATTGTTTTCATCCCTGTTTTGGGCAAAGTTTTTTGAGTAGCTGGTGAATTTAAATCATCACAATTTATGTCATAAAAAATCTCTAAGTCTGAACAGGTCTACACAATATACCCTTGGCAGTTTGTACCTTTACACATTTTACTACACCATCCCTGCCAGGAAATAAATCAGTAATTATGCCCAGAGGCCAATTCATTCTAGGGACATTATTTTCCCTAATTAAAACTACAGAACCCCTCTTCAGGTTACAATTAGCCTTAAATCCCTTCACAGTAGGAGGCAAATTCTTTAAGTAATCATCACTCCACATTTTCCAGAATTGGTCGAGTTGTCTCTTACGAACAATTTCTCTTTCAATTAAATTTTTGTTACTTAAATCCAAAGGCTTATCAGAAACACTGAAATCCCACAACTCGACCAATCAGAAAATGTGAGGGTGTCAAGGGGTTAGCAACATCTGGTTCTTCATTGACATATGTAAGAGGTCTAGAAATGACACAAGCTTCTACTTCAACCAAAGTTGTCTCAAGTTCACATTTAGTCAAGCATTTAGTGCCAAGAGATTTCTTAAGAGCTGATTTAACAGACCTCACAAGCCGTTCCCACCAACCTCCCCACCATGGGGACCTGGGAGCGATGAATTTCCATTCAGGGCTTAATAGACTAAAATACTGCTGAAGCTTACTTGCTACACTTATAAAGGTTTTGTCACTGTCAGAGTAAATCACTGAAGGGAAACCTCGCCTCGTGGAGAATCTTCTTATGGCCAACAGGCAATCAGGTACTGAAAGTGAGTCTGTCAATTCTAAGTGGATAGATCTTGTGACAGCACAGGTAAATAATAAAAAATACAATTTATTTGAAGGACTATCAACTACAAATAATGGGCCAGCAAAATCTAATCCAGTTATAGCAAATGGGAATGTAGATTTAACTCTCAATTCTGGCAAAGGGGCTGCTGGTTGGTTACAAGGCCTTGAGTCAAACCTTTTGCAAGCTACACACTTTTTGCAAACTCTTTTAGCAAGTCTTCTTAATCCAGTTATCCAGTAAGAATTTCTAACAGTTGACATAAGCATGTGAACACCAGCATGCTTCAAAAATTTATGTTGAAACAGAATTATGAGTTTTTTTTTTTTTTTATGTGTCCGACTCTGGGCATAGGCTTTACAGCTTTGGCCACATGACAATTTGATATAATTATTGGATGTTTGCTGTCATAACTCAGGTCAGAATTCCGTAATCTACCTTTAATTCTGAGCAATCCATCAGAATCTAAAAATGGATCAAGGTTCCTCAGTGAAGAATTTCTAGGGAGTGGCTTACCTAGTGACAAAGCATTTCTTTCTTTCTCATAAAATTCTTTCTGAACACAGATGAAAATTTTTTCCTTTGCTTTACTCAATTCATTATAAGTGAGAGGACCTGAAAATTTAGTACTATTGAGTTTAGAATTGTTAATGAATCTCAAATTCCATGCAGTAATATTCATGATCTTGGTAAAATCACTCCATTTATTAAAATCAAAGGCAGCTGTGGCTTCCTCAACAACAGTCATAACCAGGCCTTCTCCCCTGAATTCTTCACAGGGAAAATCAACATCATTTGTCTCATACTCATCAATAATCTCAGTAAACAAGTTCATTGAGGAATCAGATAACCATTTTGGACCTTGAAGCCACAAGTCATTTGAAATTAGTTGATCACCAGTCACACCTTGAGTAAGCAAATCAGCAGGATTATCTGCACCAGGGCAATGGAACCAGTTACTTGGAGATGTTAAAGTCTGGATTTCTGTTACTCTATTGGCAACAAACATTTCCCACTTAGCAGGATTCCCCTTAATCCAAGACAAAGCAATCTTAGAATCTGTCCAACAAATTAACTTAACATCATCACTCAGATGTAGGGCAGATTTCACAAAGTTGATGAGACAAGCACTTAACAGAGCTTCAAGTAATTTCAACCGTGGCAAGGTAACCCGCTTTATAGGAGCAACTTTTGCTCTAGACATAACAAAGGAAACATTAAATTGATTATCTGATTTAGGAATCCTCAAGTAAATACAAGAGCCATATCCTTTCTCAGAGGAATCACTAAAAGCATGAACTTCCAAGCCAGTTGCTTAATTCAAAGATAGGCCTGGAAAATAGCATCTGTCAATCTCAAAATTCTTAATTAACTGAATACTGTTAATCCAGCACTGAAACTTATATTGCAACTCATGAGGCAAAATTTCATCCCAGCCAAGTCCTAGACGCCAAATCTGTTGAAACAAGTTTTTAGCATACACAGTGAAAGGACTAATTAAGCCGAGAGGATCAAACAGTCTAGCAATGAAACTTAATACATTTCTTTTAGTGAAATTTAAATCAAACTTACTATCCAAGTTGAGACCCTTAAAGGAAAACACATCTTCTGAGGGACTCCAGTATATTCCTAACAATTCTGTTACACCAACCTCAGGTTCAAACTGTTCATGCTGATTAATCAAAAAATCATTGTTAGTGCGCCATTTGGATAAAGTCATGCCTGCATCGGACAATATACTTTTAGCTTCACTAAACATCTTGCAGGCTTCTTCTACAGTATCTGCTCCTGAGAGTCAATCATCAACACATAAATTTTCCTTAAGTTCTTGTACTGACAGAATTATGGTAAGAGTCTAAATGGTGTTTGATAGTGGCATTCAATAAAAATGGACTACTAGTGTTACCAAAGGGCACCCTCACAAATCTCATCACACGAACTATATCACCACATTGCCACAAAAAACGGTGAACATCTTGATCAGGGCGTTGTACTTTTATCTGCAAAAAGGCTTTACTAATGTCTGCTGTCAAGGCAATATTCCATCTTCTGAATCTTATTAAAATTTCTACAAGATCAGGAATTAATGAGGGACCAGATTCCAAACAATCATTCAGTGGAACACCATTAGGTCCTGCTGCAGAAGCATCATAAACAGGCCTTACTTTAGAGGAAACACTGTCTCTAATTACTGGTCAATGTGGCATACAGTAAGTGGGATAAGGACTTTCTAACTCAGAGAAAGGAACCTCATGTCATATTCTTCTTTCAGATCAGGGTTTTTGTCAAATTTACAGTTCAGTACTGACAATCTCTTTCTAGCATGTTTCTCATTATTTAGTAGACATAATTTTACCTCATCACTTATCCAAGGCAAAGCAACCTCATACCTGTCATCAACATACTTAACTGTGTCCTCAAATTTGTCCAAAACAGGGTCTTTAGGTGGTTTATATTAGGTATCTTTATCTTAGGTGGTTTATCTCTACACTTTCAAGACTCCAAAACTTATACAAATCTGACTCATTGACATTTTTGATTGCATTTATACATAACATTTGATGAGATACACTCTCCACATTGCCGCTCAAACATGAACCAGACAAAATCCAACCAAATACTGATTCATGGGCCACTAAGTCATCAAATCTGACAACATTATCAGCCGAAACGAATTTCCAGTAATTATCAACACCAACCAACATATCTAAAATGAGGTCACGGTCACGTCCATAGTCCTCGGCCAACTGTAGCTGTGAAAGAGACTGCATAACATCATCAGGTAGCCTCTGATGTTGCAAAGGAGGACAAATAGACATAACTTCAACTGCAAGTACAGAATGGTTATTACCCTCAATGTCAACTAAATTCAAGTCATACACATTCCTTTCTTTACTGTCTGGTGATTTCTGATTACCAAAAGCAGAGTAGGAGGTGTATTTTGAAGTGATCCATTTAGGTTTAACCCTTACAAAATTATGACTCACAAAGGTGGTATCTGCTCCTAAATCAAACATAACAGTGGCCAAAACAGACTTACCACTACTTGAACAAACTTTGACTTTGGCTGTTTGCAAAACAGTAGACTTTTTCATTCTTCGATCATGAGAAATACCATGTTCAACAATACTGACTGAATCATTAGACTGACCTTCTGACTTTTGACTAGAATTTTGTTTAAGTGAAGATTTATTGTGAGTCTCAGAATTAATTTTACCATTGTTGCAAAAGAGAACATTATGGGACCCATTACATTGAGTGCACTTAACTTTACCTTTACAACCTTTAGAAACATGGCCCCTGGAAAGACACTTAAAACACAAATCAGCTTGTCTAACCTCCTTCCCCTCTCGACCATGTCTGTCCAACCTCAAGATGTGCCAGCACTTCTCAGACTGGTGTAGCTTCTGGCAGAACACACACTGCGGTGAACCTTCCTCGGATGTGGTCTGCACGGCTGAAGCAGAACCAATCTTCCTCCTTTCGGTATCTTCTCGCCGAGGGTTGCCTTTCTCCACGGACAGTTCCTTGAAAGTTTCAGACCTCTCACGACGCTGGATCTCCTTCTGCAGAAACTTGAGGAGCCACTCCAGGTCGCCTTCATGTCCGGAACTTTCCCTCGACCATTCCAAACGTATTTCTTGTGGAAGACGAGACAGGATAACTGGAGTCAACACCACACCGTATTGGTTACCGTTAATACCGAGGCCTTCCAAACTTCTCACATGCCTCAGTAGCTGATCTTGAAGCTTCCACAACGAATCAACGTAACTGGTTCCCTTCACTCTGGGTGTTAAAGAGGCATTTAGTAAACCCTGGGCATGGGCAAATATTATCCTCTCTGAGCGGCCAAATCTTTCTTTGAGGAGATTACAGGCCACAGTGTAGTTTGCAGTGGTAAGTGCTATCCCATGGATGACTGATAGAGCTTCTCCTTGAAGTAATGATTGCAGATAGCTGAATTTGCTGATAACTGGCAGCTCACTCTGGTCCACTAACGCCTCAGATCTGTCCCAAAACGACTGCCAATCAGTCAGTTCACCAGAAAATTTAGAGAACTCTAGTCTGGGTAATTTAACTTCTGACTTATCTTTACTAGATGCAGATACAGTGCTATTAACATTTGTTGCATCCTTGAGTCTTTTGGCAGCCTCAGCTCTAACATTTCTTGCTGCCCTGCTAACTTTATCTGCTTTCTCTATGTCTTCCTCTAATTCAACAGGGTCTTCTAATTCTAACTCCACTGCTGCCTGAAGATCATCTAAATTTGCTAGCCGCTTATCAAAATCACTAACGGCTGCTTCTAATAACTCTTGAGTGGTAGACTCGTCATCTAATAACTCTCTTAACTCAGTAATGCTTCACGTCAACCAACCTTCGGCAGCCGTCCTCCACTTTACCAAGTCTTCCAACTTTTTCGCCATTCTTCTCGCGACTAATCCGGGCTAAATACCTTCCAGCAGACGTCATCTAAAGGCTCCCGGGTCTGGGCACCAGAAAATATCGGATAAACAGTGGCGAAACTTAAGCTAAACCGGGAACACTAGAAAGGAGGTTGATTCAAAGGCAGCCATCTTGTCAAAATCTGCATTTTCATGTCAATTCAAACAAGTACATAGGTGGTGGCGACCATCATCCACCCACTTGATGTAGTGCTGCCTACTTCTTCCTTAGCCTTTATCATTCTTTTTCTGTGCCTGCCCTCCTTTCTTCCTAT
>JAGKTI010042806.1:0-10056 GCA_018397915.1 Birgus latro
ACTTCCCAGACAAGCTATATTCATTTCCCTAATTAGCCCTCTTTAACTATTTCAGCTTGACGAGTCTTTTTAGCCATTTTCTTTTTCTCACCACATTCGTTTATCCTACCTAGTGTAGATTTTTTCCGGCTGTAGAATTAGAAATGACCTTCAGTGTCCTTGCCCTTTAATTACATAAAATACTTTTTCATACTGTGCATGCTGGCAACGGGCAAATCTAGTTTGTGTCGGGCAGCGCTCTGTAGTTCGTTCGTCTTTAAGGCTCCAACAAGATTGCATGCGTTGATCTTCGTTACCTAGTGGTGGCTCTTCACGCCCTCGATCTATAGCAGCCTCTCTATTCAGTCCCTTAACTCTGAGGTCACAATCTGTGACCTCGACCCTAGTCTTTTCCGGTCATATCTCGCGCAACACCACCCCCAACGTTCAAACTTCTCACTTTTCGCAGCCATTCATCCATTACCTTCTTCACATGACCATACCATCTCAGTCTACCGTTTCTAGTGTTGTGATAAGAAGGGACCTCTGTAGTGCAGGAGGTAATGGCGGATACACCTAACTCCTCCTGTAAGAAAGGTCTCCTAAGCTGAATAAAACTGTATGAAACAGCAGACAAATCATGCCATCACCTGGACATATTATTTAATGTGGGAGGACGCTACGTAGTGAAAGATTTAATGAAGGATACACCAAACTTCTCCATCTCGAACGTCTCTTTTAAGCCGTACAGAAGTGTATGAACACAACAAACAAACTGGAGAAAAATACACCACTGGATTCGGTACGTTCTCACTTTGACTGTTTGCCTCTTCAAGATAACTTTTGTTATTATTATTATTATTATTATTAAAATTATTCTATCCTTGCCACTTCTGTAGTATTTCATTCTTCTTTGGAAAGACTTGTCAAACTGGAGGAGATAGATACAGTTTTGTTTGACCGCCCTGCCACGAGAGATCATTCCTAATCTTAGTAAAACCGTCAAGAGATAGCAAGAATTATTAATAAAGCTGTTAACACCTCAGCACAATAACGTCATATACATGTTTTTCAAATCTAGATGATTTTATGCAGCTTCCGACATAGTCTTTGATATTTTAGCATTTTGTTTGTCTCTTCACTGAACGATTTTATCCAGTTTCCGACAGACTTCATAAACCACTTCATTGCTAGAAGGTTTTCCTACATTGAGTAAAATGATATATGGAGGAGGAGGCTTACTGACAATCGTCTTCTCCAGGGTCGTTAAGGCAGACGATCAGCTTCACCAAATGACACACTTCCTCAACACTACGACACGCAACGATGACATCTACATTCACGTCAAGGACTGCACTGCGGATGATCACGGACATGGCGGAAACGGACTTTGTACAAGTCTGACTAGTCGTGGAGTCGAACATTTTTTTTTTTTCATCTGCAGGCATTATGTACTAATCCCTACACAATTAGCTCTCCTAAAACTGTGTGAATATACCGAGAATAAACTTAAGCAAGAAGGAGCACTAAGGGAGTGCAACACCCGCGTCCATCAACTGGTCCAAGGATCGAATATTTGACCTTGCTCTGTGACCTTGACATTCGACTGATTATGTTTAAAATGAAATGATTTCATTCTTCTTAACCCTTACTCCTTTCACTGAATTTGATACACATCATATATTTTTTTTTTTATTGACTGGTCAGTGACCTTGACCTTCCACTTATTTCAAAATCCAGTCTCTTTATCCGTGTCTTTGTTGGACCCTTCCACAAGGTTTAGTCTACATCGGGTAAATACTACTTAAGCTGCCATTGTCCTCTGAACTTGACCTTTGTCCTATTACTTCAAAAAAAAGAAAAATCTTTGGCTGACCTTCAGCTATTTCAGCAAATTTGGTTGAAATCGGTTCACAGGTACTTGAGGTATTTCTTTAACAAACCCAAGCTTGGGTCGAAATCTGATCCCGCCCTCTGACCTAAACCTTGACTGATTATTTTCAAAATGGAATCATTTCATTCTAGCTTTACCCTCAGTTCTACCCTGACTTTTAAGCTAAAGTTAATGAAAACTGTAAGTTAGTTTTACTACGCCAGTACCTGACCTAGCCCTATGATCTTGACCTTTGAATAGTTATTTTGGAAAACAAAAGTTTACATGATAGCTGTCTCTAAACCCTTAAACAAAGTTTGGTTAAAATGGATAAAAACTGAGTTATTTTTCACACACACACACACACATACAAACATACACACACACACACACACACACACACACACACATATACAAAGCTGATGAGAACACAACACCCAACTTCACTTCGCGAGCGCGGGTGTAAAAAGATGTCATAGAATTGGTGATTGTTGAACCTGACTATGCATTTTGTGTGTTATTCTTGCTGCCTCCAGATGCTTTTATTCATCCTATAGGAAACTTTTGGAACTAGAAATGCTAGATGCTGCCTTCATTAACCCCGTCACTAACATGGATCTTTTACAAGAACTGGGCCTAGAATTTTGTCTATCTGTAGATTTTTAAAGAAAGCTCAAGGTCAGAAAAAGACTATCCTATGGCTCTATATCTTTTCATAGCACTTCTTCGTGACCAGCATCATATTCTGCCGTTAATCCTATGTTACAACTCAGCATTGGAGACGATGAGATGACAGTTTTAGGCCAAGGTAGACATAAAGAGCATAGTCATCCTTCAACCTGATGCTGTGTTGTAATAAATGAGTGATACTGTCCTCTCATCACTTTAAATAGGTGTAAAATTGCCATCTTTCCATCGTGCTTGTTGGAGTGAAGCCACAGACTCGCATTAAGATATAGTGCTAGTCATCAAATGTCCTATGAAGCGGATATAGAACCGTAGTATTGTTTTATAAAAATAAACTGCAAAAGTACGAAAACCTCCGACTACTTAAAATGAATTAATTATGGAATATTATGACTAATACGACGATTCCCTAACACCTTATCCTAACCAGTTTATTTGGCCACGAAGAACGATAAATTTGTATTGTTTTTTTTCATGGAGTTCTGCAAAGCATATCTCTTAAGGAAGAAGGTACAGAAAACTTTCTATGCAAATGAGGATGCGGTCCCTGAAGCCATAAATATCCAAAAGCCATGGTCAGTCTTTTAGTATGTCAGACACTTCCATTCCGCATGGGAGGACTAAGACGAATAGCCAACATGTCATCCTGCCATCCCCCGTCTGGCTGCTCTCTCTCTAACTCGCACATCCCTCACTCATATACCTCTCCACTCTCACGTACTCCCTCCATCCCATCAGCTTGTTTCCCACTCCATTCTGCCACTGACCTGCATTCTCGTATTATCCATTCTCTCTATATTGACATACTATGCCTAAGAACTTCTCATAGCTTTTTCACCGCATTAACAAATTAGAAAGTGATCTCATTATCATAATAATGGCGTCCTAAATCTGTGGTGTGCCAGGGCAATCCAAGGAAAAATCCATGCTGGGGAATAGGCCTTGGACCCACGGGTTTGTCTGAGGGTGCTAAACTTTTAGTACTTCTGTTTTGGGGACGTTATAAGCGGAATTGGGGAGACGTTCAGCCCCACTCTCCTCCCTCCCCCACCTTCTCCCCCCCCCTCTCTCTCTGTTAATTCACATTATATAATAAAGCTTTCAAAGCACTTATTATCAATACGTTTACGTGGAATGTGTTTGGCCAGAGTACATATCAACACTGTCCATCTATTTTTTGACGAGTTTATAGAGAGAGAGAGAGAGATTAGGAAACCCCTTCTTTGTGAACGGGCTAGTAACTGCAATGCATAATCACTCTAAGTCGAAGTTTATCCAAAAATTAATGAAAGCGTCTGGTAGCAGCAATAATAAGATTTTGCAGACGTTGTAACAATAATAATGCAATTTGCTGCATAACAAAATGATTTTGCATTGCCTCAGTCACTGCGAATCAGACCTGATGATGTCTATGCTCTTCACTGTGTGTTCAGTTTACAGTGATGTAAACTGATCTGATTAGAGAATTATCATCTCAGTGTGAAACTTTATTTACCCAACTATGACCCCGTTTACACGACACTGTTGAAAATATGTATTGTAAAAGTGTGATCGTCTCGGTCTGTTGCCGAGAGGGTCTGAGTCCCGTCGCAACTATTGTATCTTCTCTATGAACATTTTCAACATGAGTGTCTGGCAGATGTATGTGGATTGTATTTGTAAAAACAAAACTCAGATCTTTAGCCCCGTAAGGAGTTATAATTCCCTAGGCTTGAAAGATGTATGTATGAGCGGCCTATTCCACCGGGTATGCTGCTGATAATTATCCCATTTTGTACTTTCTCTTTCCTAGATTCTGGATCCTGCCTCACCCCATCTTTTGGTGGGAAATGACAGTCAGGCTGGTAATGAGTTCGACGGCGACGAGGACCATAATGATGATGATGATGATGGTGATAGTGGTGGGGGTGGTGATAGTGGTTGTGGTGGCGGCGATGATGGGTGTGATCCTCGCAGTTTCCGTATACATCATCCTGTTTTTCGTATCTCATCCTCATTTCCGGCCATCAGTTAAGACGTCTATAATTCCGTGTTTGGTGGCCAGAAAAATTTCAGTCCACAAGGTGTTTTTATCAGATCATAGAATAACACCCAGGCTCCTATGACTCACTGTCAGTTGAATGAAATAATTTGGTGTTACTCGGAATAAAATGCTACTACAGAGATGTCTCGACTATATACGGAGTGAATGGTGACTACTAAGCACACTCTCAGGCTACTGCTCTCAGCTGAATGGAATCGTCTGGAAAGAGCTGGAATAAAATGCTAGAGTTTTCCCGACCGTGAGAGGGTAAACGGTGCCAGTTACAACATTCTTCGGCTACTGTGACTCACTATCAGCTGAATAAAATCGTCTGATGTTGGTTGAATAAAGTACTAGAGCTCTTCCGATTAGAAGAGGGGTAACCAGGTTTAAAACAGTCATCTCCCCGTATTGAATGCTGGGGATAAACACCAGAATTCGGTGCTAATCACGGAAACTTGCTAGAGAAACGATGTAGATCTCAAGTACAAACTGCTGAATATGGTGTTAATCATGAAAAAGTGCCATGGAAAGAATATAGAGCCGCAGGATTGTTGTATTTTGTTACTGAGCCATGGGAAATATAAGGATGAGAATCTTCGCCAAGCTAAGGTGAACGGACTAAACCGCCTATACAGTAAATGGCACATTATGCTCTCATTCTCTCTGCCTCCATTCCGTCCACCCCCTCGATTCATGTCATCTGCTCACCAGTAAGGCAATTTGTTCACCGTTAATATATCATCTCTGTCATCAACATCATTTCCCCATTACTCTCTTTCCCACTTTTAATATGTGATGTAGGATCAAGAAACGTAGAAAGTGAAACTACACAGTGGGAGGATCGCAAATTTTCATATCGAGTCCTTATTTTGGTCCATCTCTCGAGACTATGATTTCGTGTTAGGTGCCCAGAAAGTAAACACTCTGGCAGGCAATTTTGTCAGCGCATAGAACAGTGGTACTCAAATGGCGGACCTCGGTCCAAATCCGGATCGAGAAGAGCTTGTTTGTGTATGAACCGCGGGGTCTTTGCGCACTGGGTGTACAGAATCTTGCTCAAATGAACCATAATAGTTATATCTATGACTTATAGGTAAGTTTAATTTACAATATGGCTTGAATAATTAGCATTTCATAAAGTTATATACTTACATTATGCTTAATTACTGCAGTAATACCTTAAAACACAGACTCTTGTTGTTGAACAGCCTCGGTCTGTCAGGTCAAGCAGATCCATCTACCATAGGCAAGCACTTGCTCCTTCAGGGTCGCCCTGTGCAGTGAAATGATGTTCTCTTGCAGCAGACAGCGCCTTGTCACAAGGAGCGGTGGAAAGTGTGGAGGTTTGCTTCCTTGATGGGTGCCGCATTTGCGTCTCTCCACCCATTCAACAGGGGCACTGTAGCTGGCTCCATCCTACTCCGTAATTTGGCTGTATGGCTACCGCCCAGCGTTGTAAATAGTTTCCTGGGTTACATGAAACCATTAGGCTTGTCACTCAGCGTAGAGTCATCTGAAGCGGAAAGAAAAGTAATAAGAGGTGACAGAAAGGTTGGGGGAAGAAAATGACGAGAGATGGGCAGACACAAACACATAATTTGCTGATACAGGTGGTATTATCATCACTGTTATTATAATCATTATAATAACGACCAAAACTCTCTCTACCTTAGTCATTACCAACAATACTATTGCTGACAGTATCATCATCACTGCCATTATAATCATTACCAAAACTATCACCACCTTTGTCATTACCAACACAGCAACCATCGCTGATAGTATCATCATCACTACCATTATAATCATTATACTGGTTAGTACTAATACTGTCACACTGTTTATCATTTTCACAGCCATCACACTCAACATTATCATCACCATCAGCATCAACACTAAAATCACCTGCATCATCACCATCACTACGGTATCTGCTATCTACACTCTCACCACAGTTGGTACCATCCTCACATCCCCACTACCACAACTACCACTACCATCCCAATCATCATCACTGCAGCTACCAGTCGTTATAATCATCACTACCACATCTATCAACATTATCATTATCACCACTTCAACAATCACTATCATCTTTGTCATCACTACCACAAGAACCACCATCAACATAGTCATCACTACTACGACTACCACTATCATACTAATAACTGTCACAACTACCACTATCATACTAATCATAACCATCACAACTACCACTATCATACTAATAACTGTCACAACTACCACTCACACTAATCATAACTGTCACAACTACCACTATCATACTAATCATAACCATCACAACCACCACTATCTTCAGTGCGTGTCATAATCATGCCTACCACAACCAACACTGTCCAAACACCACAATCACAACTACTACTGTCATCTTAATCATTACTACCACATCTACCACTTAAAACCACCGCTACCACAACTACCACCACGTACTCGTTGTCACTGCTACCACAACTACCATCAGTATTATTTTCCACTACTGTAATGATGACAGGAATATTGATAGTGAATGAAGATTGACGATAATAAATAACTGTGTATACTCTAGCTATCGTCAGACAATTAGACTCAGCATAAATGTAAACCCTTGTCGTGTATGGTTGAAAATAGTGTCTTTAATGAAGTAAATATTACCTATATGCATTGTTGCTGCCCCCAAACACTGATATTCCTTTCAGATGTGTGGCCTTCCGTCGTCTTAAACAGTCTCCCGTAACCTTTTGACAACGTGAGAAATCTTAACTATTTTATTGTTGAAGTTGTTGGGGAATTTGAATTGGCTTATGAGTGGCGATCGTACTGGAAGAGATAATAAACAGAAAAAATCAGTTGCTAGATAACATACACGGCACACTAACGAAGAGTAAGGACAACAGGTTTTGATATTCCAGTCTGACTGTATCTGGCGCGAGATGATGGCTGTGTTAGGCTGGTTAGGTCTGGTGTTGGTAGTGGCAGCACAGACACACACGCTTACACCAGGTAGCCAGCAGCCGGTGATGGGGCATCAGGTCCTCGGCGTAAGAAAAAAAAAAATAGGTGTAAGTTTAGGTTTGGCCCGAGACCGTCACTAACCCCTAGGATGCCTCTGACTCACAGAGTGCATACCTGCTCCTGCGTTGCATCTCCACGGAGTCCGCGCCCAGATTCATCCACAAACTTATAGCCAGACCCTCTTATAACAGATTTGGTTCTGCATTCTGGTGTGTTAAGGAGACTCCCTGGCACATGGTCCTTACCAGCTGACTTCTGTGTATGGCACGTTAGGATTCTGCTGTGTTATTTACGTCAACCACGTCCATATTAAGAGGATGTAAAAGGCGTACAAGAGAATATGAAGGTGTGACATAAGTGAAAAGAAGTGTCAGAAGGCCTTCCAAACCGACAAGAATATTGGCCTTGAGGTGGTATTTTCGTCGGGCAGAAAAGGCTTCCTGTTGCCTCTTACACGTTACACCTGTCTATTCCATGGTATTATATTTATGTTTTTTCAGTGTGGACATAGGCGTGATAAATACCATAGCAGATAACAGTCCCGTGCCATATGCAAGAGTAAACTGATAAGGAGGAGGAGCTATACAAAGTCTCATTAGATAACCAGAAGACGGATCTTGGTTTTCCCAGGAATTGCAAGAAATATGGAGAGTGTCTGTGATTTCCTTTCTTGTTCTTCCTGCCAAAACTGATCTGAGTTAGGGCAGGGAAGTGATTGTAAGTCTGTCAGTGAATGAATCTTGGCTGAGCAACAATTGCCTGGCACCTCATATAGGGCCAGAATAGCTCAGTGGTAGCGCTCGTGCTTCACGACCGAAGGGTTGGCAGTTAGGGCCCGCACCAGGGTAGCGTAGGCTATTTTTGGTGAGAGGCAGCGGTCTCTCCAAGGATCTCTCCTTGCCATTGCAGAGCGATAATGGTCCACTGGTCCAAGCTCGGGTCACACACACACACACACACACACACACACACACACACACACACACACACACAGAACATACAGGTAAAAGTCCATTTTTGCTACATTTTTCCTGTTTCAACAGCAAAATCTATGTCTCTCCTTTCGTCTTAATACAGATTTGATGTTCAATGCTGCTTCTTTTTCGACACAATATATTTTCATACCCTTGTTTTTCGTTTCAGCCGCAAGAATTTATACTTATTTCGCTCTATTATAACACCTTTATTATGCTCTTTATAATCCCTTCGGCTATCTGTCTATCTGTCTATCTATTTATCTATTGCCAGACGCCTGAATCCCATAAGGGGTGGCCACAAACAAATCGCCTGCATGTCGCCCTGTCCCCGGCCATTTCACTGCCCTGCTCCCAGCTCAGACCCCCGCCCTCTCCTTTCGTCGCGATACTAAATTATTATACTTTATATAAAATCGTTTCAGCAGTTTTGTTTCACTTTTTTCTTTCCCTCTAACGCCAAATTTTAGTACTAATTCCCTACCGTTTCAGCGCTAAACCTTTATGGTTTTTCAGTTCAGGAAGGTTTCATGCTTTTACTGTCAATTGAAAGCGATTTTTTTTATATATATATAACTTTGTTCGTTTCCTTTCACTACACGATATTTATACTATTTATTAGGCGTTTTAACACCCTCCTCCCAACCAAGGATTAAAAAAAAAGTGTCACTTCTCTTTCGCTTCAGCATCAGATTTGTTCATTTACTGACCTTCGTTTCAACACACGATTATTTATTATTTTTTTTCCATTCGATTTTTTTACTACTTTCTTTTCAGTACGACTTTTCATTGTCAGTTTCGTTTCAGGAACAATAATTTTCTTTTTTCCGTTCACTGCATAACCTAATAATTTGATCTTTTCTTTTCAGCACCCATCAGTGGGTGGCTGATGGCGCCCCTACCCACCATCAAAGTATATACTATCTTCTGGACGAAAATTCGTGAATATGGGGAAGAGTACCAGCCTGTTCAGTTTGAGTTTGCAAGGTAAACGTGTGAGGCGGTTGATCAACAGATAAATCGCATTTTTTCCCAGATACTCCTAATACTCACAATACCAAAAATAACTCGAACTTCATTCCACTAAACACCATGTTATTACTATCAGTTTAACGATTCACTGTAATATTGGCCACGTTAGTGATGGTAGAGGGAATGCCATCTTTTAGGCCAAATTTACTTTGACCAATAGGTTGATTTTCAAAATACAGGATGTCCATAAAGTCTCTTTACAAAGAGGTTCATTTAACAGTACCTTAACCAAACATCTTTCATCAATAGGGTACCTGAAATACACAAATGCAATGTGATTAAAAACTTTGATTACCACTGAGTACGTAGAACAAATCTGATTAAGATATCTCATTAATTGCCTTTGTAATAATTTTAAATTTTAAAGAGACTTTATGGACACTGTATATTAAGTTATTTTCAATATATTATAAAGTTCTGGTTTTACGTAAACTCTAAGTATGTTAGTTCTTTTACATAATTTATGTTTTACT
>JAGKTI010042807.1:0-10056 GCA_018397915.1 Birgus latro
TACAGTAGTTCATAGTCGGTAAGATAAAGGGGGGTAAACATTCCAAAGGCCCGACCCATTGCACAGACCCAGGTCCAGGCAATGGATCTGGAACCCCTAGCCCACCAGCTTACCAGTGGCTGAGGTAGTGGCCTCGGGGCACCCTGCCAGGACACCTGCAGGGACACCCTCCAAGAGCGGCTTGGCACTGCAACTGCCCCGCCATTATACACCCACTGATAGGGCAGCCTCCTGGGGCGCTACTCCCAGGTTCGGGCCCCTCTCTATTGAGCGGAAGCGGCAGCCTGGGAACCACAATGCCCTGTACCCTCTAGCACAGGTTCGAGCCCCACCCCATCTCGCCCCGGACCCATGATCTATGCTGCCGGAACCCGAGTCAAGCCTCCCCCCAAAGTCCGCCACTAGGTAGGGGCAAAGTTTTCTGGCTGCATGCCCTTGCTGGCGTCAACCCCTGTAACGTAGTGGGATACGTTGTGTAATATGTAAAGCGCATGTGGTGTAGTGCATAGGATAGTTAAAGGAAATGTTTGGGAGAGTATGCTTGTCTACTCTCCATGTTACTGTCACACTGAGAAGGTCAGCAAAGGGGGATGGCTAGGTAGCTAGTGAAACAGGAGCTCCAGCTCTCCCTATCACCAGCATTCCCATTCCCCTCGGGAGTGGTACAGAGGGTGAGAAGTGTTAATATTGGGGGAGGGGTTGGGAGGGGTAGACCCAGAAAGACATGGGACGAGGTCATTAAGTGTGACTTAAGGGTTAAGGGACTGAACAGGGAGGCTGCCAGGGACCGAGCAGCGTGGAGAGCCGCCATTAGGTGACCAAGGCCGACACATGCAAGCATGTTGGAGCCTTCAAAAATGAGCGAAATGAGCGATGACTGGAGTAAAATGAATATGATCACAAATATTGATAAGAAATATGTGTTTTCATAGGAGTACATAAAACAGTAGTAAATACGTCCCAAACTTTTCCACAGCTATGGAAAGGAAGAAACAATGGTTTAACAACAGATGTAGAATAGCACATGAGGCAAGAAAAAAAGCATGGATTAAAGTGAGAAGATGGTATAGTGAAAGGGCTTGGGAGGAGTACAAGCAAGTAAGAAATGAATATGTAAGGGTGTGGAGAGAAGAAGAAAGGAAATATGAAAAAGATATTGTAACTAAATGTATAAAAGAGCCGAAACTATTTTATAGGTTTGTTTAATTCATTCATTCATTCATTATCCAAACCTATGTCTCCCCACAGAGGAGCGTAGGAGCCCGGGGCTAGGCAAGTTGGTCCTGACATTTAAGATGAGAGACACCAGCTCCACTCATCCCTGAATGGCATTACGTGAGCAATAAACCCCAACCGCCCCTTGGATATAAACCTTCACCGGCTCAATCCGACTGGAGCGCCGTAATTACCCACTAAACCACCAGGTGCCAAAATTTGGTTATATGGTTACCACCCAGCGTAGTAAATGGTTTCTGGTGTACAGGAAACCATTTGGCTTGTCACTCAGTGTAGAGTCACCCACAGGGAGAAGAACGAGGAAAGAATGAAGGCAAAACAGACAGAAGAGGGAGTGTAAAGTCACGCGTAGGCAGAAGGACAAGGAAAGAATGAAGGAAAGAAAGACAGAAGAGGACTGAAGGGAAGAAGGATGGAGGAGAGGAAAGGGCAGACACCTGAGAACAACACTACATCAAGTGAGTGGATGGTGAGCGCCCCCACCTACCACATAATATAGGTTTGTAAATGGTAAAATGAAAGGACAGTATAATACGATTGAGGGATGAAGCTGAAACTTACAAAAGAGAAGAAGAATTGTATGATATAATGAACAACAAGCTGCAGTCAGTCTATGTGTTGTTGGAGGAATTTAGGGAGCTGGAAATGGAACCCAGGCTGACGGGAATGGCAGAAATTACAGTTGACATGAATGAGGTGCTACAGCTGATGAGGGATTTGGATGTGAGAAAAGCAATGAGACCAGATGGTGTGGCTGGATGGATCCTGAAGGAATACGCAGACCAATTAATGTCACCATCAAGACCTCGCTGGAAAATGGACAGTTACCTACAGATTGGAAAAGAGCAAATATTGTGCCAATCTTCAAGGGAGAAGATAGGGAAGATCCACTCAAATACAGGCCAGTATCACTTACTAGTCTTGTCTGTAAAATCTGTGAGAGAATTATTAGAAAAAGATGGATAAAGCATTTAGAAGAAAATGAAGTGATAACACCAAGACAGTTTGGTTTTAGAGAAGGAAGATCATGTGTTACTAACCTATTACGTTTCTCCAGAAGGGTTAAAGATGTCATACAAGAGAGACAGAGGGATGGGCAGATTGTGCCTATCTAGATCTCAAGAAAGCATTTGACAGGGTGCCCTGTAAGTGACTGCTGTGGAAGTTGAAAACCTTTGGAGAGGTGCACTGGAAACTATTACAGTGGATGGTAGATTATCTGATAGGAAGGCAGATGAGAACAGTTATAAGAGATAAGGTTTCACAATGGAGAAATGTGACAAGTGGGGTACTCCCAGAGCTCTGTCTTAGCCCCAATAATGTTTCTGATATAGTAAATGATTTGCCAGAGAGTCTGAATAATTACATGAGTATGCTCGCAGATGATGCTAAAATCATGAAACATACTAAATGTACTGACAGTTGTAAAAAACTGCAAGAGGACTTGGACAAACTCCACAGCTGGAGCCAGACTTGGAAAATGGATTTCAGTGTAAAGTAGTGTCATGTATTAGAAATGGGAATGAGTGAAAAAAGACTGCACTGGACATATAAAATGGGCAATAAAATAATTAGTAAAAAAAAAAAAAAAAAAAGATGAGAAAGACTTGGGGGTGATTATTCAGGATGATTTGCCACCAGAAAAGCGTATAAACAAAATCACTGGAAGAATTTATGGTTTAATGACAAATATGAGTGGCTTTTAATTATATGGACGAGGAAATGCTGAGGGAGTTGATAGTGACCATGATAAGACCAAGACTAGAGTATGCAACTGTGGTAGGTCACCTTATTTGAAGAAGCATATTGATAAACTAGAGAGGGTTCAACAAATGGCAATGAGGATGATACCATGATTAAGGGAACTGACCTACGAGGAGAGATTTAAAAAACTGAAGCTACCATCCCTGCGCAAGAGAAGGGAAAGAGGTGACTTGATCACAATATTTAGAAATGTAAGAGAATTGGAAAGGGTGGGTAGAGAGGTTCTTTTTGTGTTGAATGATGGAAGAACAAGAGGTCATGACTTCAAGTTGAGGAAAAGTAGATGTCTTAATGTTCAGTTTCCCGAACAGAAGCATAAGTATTTCGAATGACTTAGATGAAGAGGTGGTGCAAAAAACATTCTTGTATTTAAAACTAGACTAGATAAGTGTAGATATGGAGACAGGACAACACGAGCTTAGCTCAATTCCTGTATACTACAAATAGGTAAATACACACAGAAATACTCATATACATACCCCCCCACCCACATATATATGAAAAGATTGGACAAAATAATATGCCATTTCTTGTGGATTTCAATTTGGTAGGATTTGTTTGTTGTTGTCATTGCTGATTAGGTTACATCCAGTTGAGTCTAAATTGGTAGGTGTAACTGGTCAATATAGTTAAGAGGAATAGTTTGTTGTTGTTTTGGTCAACTGAGCAGCATCCAGTTGAGTTCAAATTGGTTGGTAAAAATTGGTTTTGGTTGTAGTCAGTCTTAATCTGGTACAGAGCCAGGGGGGATCCCGTGAGCACTCTCTGTTAGTCGACACACACACACACACAAATCAGACACATTCATCAGACCAACCCTGGAGTATGCATCAGTAGTCTGGAATCCTCATCTAAAAAAACACATAGATAAGTTTGAAGAAGTACTAAGGGCAGCTACAAGATGGGTACCAAGCTTAAGGGATCTAAGCTACAAAGAAAGACTAGAAAAACTGAATCTATCAACATTACAAGAGAGAAGGAAAAGAGGAGACATGATTATGCTATATAAATACATCTTGGAAAGAGAAAATAGACATTAATGAATATATAACCTATGGGGAAGCATCAGCAAGAGGACACTGGAAAAACTACATAAAAGGTGAGGTGATAAAGACGTACGGAAATTCAGTTTCCCAAATAGGGCAATTGATCAGTAGAATGCACTACCGAATGAAATAGTGTGTACCAAACTATTCATAAATTTAAGGACATGTATGATAAAAATGGTTTAATAAATGGGACAGTACAAGCTTGACTCATTCCTGTAAAGATACAATTAGGTACAATTAGGTAAACACACACACACACATATACACACACACACACACACACATCTTTAGAGGAAAGGAGAGAGAGGGGTGACATGATTGCAGTGTTCAGGACCATGATGGGAGTAGATACAATTGATAGAGAAGATCTGTTTTTATGGGATAAGAGAGCAACAAGAGGACATGGACTGAAACTGAAGAAGCCGCGCTGCTTGAAGAACATCAAGAAATATAGTTTTCCGTATAGATGCATAGACCTGTGGAATAGACTGGACAAAGAGATCGTCCAGTCTAAAAACTTAAACGAGTTTAAAGCTAAATTTGACTTATTGAGAAACAGAGACGGGACCCCACGAGCGTAGCTCATTTCCTGTATATCACAATTAGGTAAATACAATTAGGTAAATACACATGCATGCAAGCACACAATGATACACATGCATGCACACACAGATACACACCCAAACACACAGACACAGACACACCCAAACATGTGGACACAGATACAGACACACCTAAACATGTGGACACAGACACAGACACACCCAAACATGTGGACACAGACACAGACACACCCAAACATGTGGACACAGACATAGACACACCCAAACATGTGGACACAGACACAGACACACCCAAACATGTGGACACAGACACAGACTAGCATACACGCAAGTGTAAGCAAGCATGAGGCCAGGAATGGCTGTTGTTAACATTTTTGTTTTACTGTCAACATTACAATGCATTAATTTCTTGCTGCAGCATACTGACTGTTATATTATATGCTTTTTACATAATCCTAGTGTTCTATGTTTTTATTAGTACAGGGATCAAGAGTGTTATGTATGAAGTCAGTTTCAGATGTAACTGCCAGTTAAGAATGACATGTGAGGGGGTACAGGTATGGGGGAGGGATGGGTGAAGCTCGTTTTGCCTTCCCCCCTCCCTTTCCCATATTCCCTGGGTATACTGGGGTAGAAAGGGGGCATGCCTGAGCAGAAATTAGTGATCTTGAGTGTACATGATCATTAAATAAACACTGAAATGATATGGGTTATTGTTTTACTCATACAGTAGATGACTTGTTGCAGGCAGATACATCCAAGCTGAAGAGCAAGTCCAAGCCAGATAAATCCTTAGATAAAGCCTGGAAAAATATGAAAAAAGCCCAGAAAAATTCAAAAAATTTCATTTTCAAACATTCGGAGTATTGGGATACTCGGACTATTGGTGGTCGGATTGGAGGATTTTTTACTGTACACATATATACAGTATATTATACGGTAATCCCTTTAAGACTCAGCTGCCCAAGTCCCGGACATTTTGGGCTTGGGTCCAAAAATGCCAAAAAAAAGCAGTTGTGTGTTCATCCCTACTCTAAATTTGCCACGCAGTGATGAACAGCTGTGTTTTGGCACGTAGTTCCGGTGATGTCCGCTAAAGCACCCCTGCATCCTCCCCATTTCCTGCCTACCTACCGTCGTGACTGCACGTTCGTTGCCATGGCTCCCCATGTGCTCACTCTGACAGTGAATAACCTACAGTGTTGTGAAGCATTAAGAAATCAGAATTCAGAGTGCAAAGAATTAAATGCAGAGTGCAACACTGCCATGTTGCAAGTAAGAACAGAATGCAGTGATAAGCAATTACAATTTACAGTGCAAAGGATTAAGTGCAGCACAACATTAGATCACTGTGCGTGCTTTAAGTGCACCTTCACCACTGTCAGAACCATAGAGGTGGCAGATTAATCTTCGCGACAGCTACGGACGTGTCGCTAAGTACCCTGTACACTGCTAAATATTTTCCTTACTCACTTCTAATTTCTCATTCTCTGGTTTCTTTTCATTTACGGTTTCTGTCCCTTATCTGTGTGAATATGGTCTTAAATAGGTGCTATGCATGCCCAGTAGGGAGTTAGGTTGGGTTGGGGTCTATAGGTACCCATCCAAGGGTATTTTTCCCAAGTCCCAGACAAGATCAAGTTCAGGACATTGCTTGGGCTCTATTACATCGGATCTTGGAGGGATTACTGTACATATATATATACACACACACACATATATAAACTGTACAGTCGCTGTTCACATAACAAGCGAACACTGTTACTGGCAGGTCCCGCTTTATGAGAATTCCACATTATACTGCCATATGTTTACATGTTAGAGGGTTTCATGGTAACCATGCCAGCCCCAGCTTCACCTTTTGGGGCAATTTTCCAGGATTTTCCCCAGGACATTTACCTACCTAAAAATGACCTCGGTACGTACAAACACTGGGGGATTCCTCACCTTGAACAGAAGAGTTTATGGGCTTCCTGGGGGAAGGGTGAGTGGGGTTCGAAGGCAGGGCAGGATTCCTACTGGACCCCAGCATGATCCTCTGCCCGCGCCGGCTCCACAGAGTCCTTCGCACATTTATTCAGTGGATTGGAACTCCTTCCCTCTCCCATTGGTTGCAGTTCATGACCAGGTACCCTTCCATCATAACAAGTGCTGGGGCTGATAACAGTTGACTCGTTGACTTGGCACTTTTTGGCTATGGCACAATTACATTCTCCTCTCTCCTTCCGCTTGATCACGTCAAGCTTCACCTCCTAGGTCAAACTCTTCTGCTGTCTTGCTGAGTCACGGTAGGGCGGCATGGTTAGGCTGGGTCAGGTGGCCAAAAAAGAGCAAAGTTAACACACAGCACGTGTGGAGGCAGAAAATAGGCAGAGGGTTGACTGGAGTGGCTCAGCAATGCTCAGTAAACTGTGATGACACCCTGTGCAGATAGGTAACATGCCTACATCACGGGCAGATGTAACGCGTGCTATGACAATCTCCCAGCGTTTTGTCTGCTTTTTACTGTGTTTTGACAAATTTTCTCACGTAAAGACTAAGTATTCCATAATTTTTGGCCTCAGGCCACATTTTCACTATCGTAACAGTTTAGTACATTCTTTTAAGAAATAGTCAATTTCTCCACCAACGTAATATTTGTCAAAATCTCATTTTGACCGTTTCTTGGGGGGAGGGAGCTGTATTATGACTAGTTTCGCACTAACCGATCGTGCATTATGTGAGCATTGACTGTATCATTTCGTTTCATTTTTGAAGGCTCCAACATGCTTGCATGTGTTGGCCTTGGTCACCTAATGACGACTCTCCACGCTGCTCGATCCCTGGCAACCTCCTTGTTCAGTCCCTTAACCCTTAAGTCACACTTAATGACCTCGTCCCATGTCTTTCTCAGTCTACTCCTCCCAACCCCTCCCCCAGTATTAACACTTCTCACCCTCTGTACTCAATTATCATCCCCCATCCTCTCCACATGTCCAAACCACCTCAGCCTACCTCTCCTCATCACAACACCAATACGCTCCACTCCCATCCTACGTCTCAACTCTTCCATCGTAAACCCAGCCCCCCCTGGCCTTGCAAGCAGGGATGCACTGCACATCCACCTAATCATTGTCATTTCTGTACGTTTAAACCTGCGAATATCCTCTTCCTTTACTGTCAAGGTCTCACTACCAAACAGCATCACACTCCTAACACATGCTGCATACAAAGACCCCTTAGCATGTAAGGAGAGTCCTCTCAATGTCAGGAGAGGCAACAGCTCCCTGAACTTCTTCCAACCACTTCTCACCCTAGCAACCGAGCTAACTCCAGCCCCACCTCCGGCACATAACATGTCTCCCAAATAAAACTCCTCCACACACTCAAGAGACTCACCTGCAAGTTCAACCCTCTCATGCCTAACAATCTCCACCTGCTCTCCCTGACACGCCGCACACATGAAATCAGCAGTCTACCTTTAATACCACTACATCTCTTGTGCACCCATTTATCACAAACACTACACAAGATGGAATTACTTCCCACACCCTTGTGACAAACTGCACATAGCCACTCTCCCTCTCCTCTGATTGTACCGCCACCAACCCTAGATATCATCACTTTTGTTTTATCTGCATTTACCCTTAAGCCCTTGTACCCCATACCATCTCTCCACTTAAATCTTTCCTCTGCCTCCTTTTCATTCTCTGCAATCAACACCAAATCATCAGCATAGAACATCTCCCATGTATATATATAATAAATATTATAATATAACATAATATTATATATATACAGTATATATACAAGGGCTGTTCAAAAAGTATCCGGCCTTTGGCCGGGAAAAATAGAATTATTCACCTGGCAGTCTGAAACCCTAATCTCTGTCAAAGTAGTCTCCTTGGGACTGTACATACATCTCCCAACAGTCCTGCCATTATTGCAAGCATTTCTTGAATGCATTTTTGGGAATGGAGTACAGCTGGGTCATTGCATTCCAAATTATGTCTTCTCATTACTCAAATTGGGTCCCTTTCAGCAGCATTTTCAGCTTGGGGAACAGCCAGAAACCACAACGAACCATGTCGGGAGAGTAGGGAGCCTGATGAACCACAGAGTGTTGTGTTTGGCCAAGAAAGTCGGAATTAGATGCAACGAATGGGTTGGTGCAGTGTCATGATGCAGCTGCCAAGTTCCAGCTGCCCACAGGTCAGGTGTCTTGCACCGCTCATTCCTCGCATATGATTAAAACTTTCTTGGCCAAACACAACACTCCTGTATCTCCCTACATAGCTCCTTGTGATTTTTGGATGTTCCCCAAGCTGACAATGTTCCTGAAAGGGACCCGATTTGAGTAACGAGAAGACATAATTTGGAATGCGATGACACAGCTATACTCCATACCCAAAAATGCATTCCAGAAATGCTTCCAATAATGGCAGGACTGCTGGGAGAAGTGTGTGCAGTCCCAAGGAGACTACTTTGACAGAGATTAGGGCTTCAGACTGCCAGGTGAATAATTCTATTTTTCCCGGCCAAAGGTTGGATACTTTCTGAACAGCCCTCGTATATATACACATATATACAGTAATCCCTCCATTATTCGGACGCCCAATACTCGGACACCCCCACTACTCAGATATCGTGGGCTGCCCAACCCCCAAAATGCCAAAAAATTCGGAAAAAATAAAAAAAAATTCTTTTTTTTTTTACCGCGTCAGTTTGAATTTCCAGCATGCGCAGATCGGCTGTGTTTATGCGCATGGCGCCTCTCTGTCAATCCCCATTACCCACTCAGTTGCTGCCTCGTGAACACCTCCGACAATGGCGGCCGAAGTGATTGCTTTTGTGGTGATACCCTACCTCCTACAGTGCTTGATACTGCTCTTCACCTTCTTCATCACCGCCACCTGAGAAGAGGAAGAAAGTGGTTCTGACTCTGGAGAAGAAGAGGGAAGGGTATTGGAAAAGATGGACGCCGGGTGGCCGACATCACAGATTCGTCGTGAATTCAATCTCCCTTCCTTCACCTTGTTCGATATCAAGAAGTCCCGAGACAAACTACAGCAGTACACAGCTGATTTCGCTTCAAAGACCAAACGAAACGTGGAGAGGAAGGTGATGTTTAGTACTAAGTATGCAGACATCAACCAATCCACGCTGATTTGGTATCAACAACAATGTGCCGCAGGTGTGTTGGTATGTGGAACGGAGCTGAAAGCTGCTACCGAGTTCACAAGGCTCCAGGACTCGTCACTAGGCCACACGGGAATTTACTATTATGTACAGTGCAGTGAAGTGATGTGATCCAAGTTATGCAAAAAAAAAAGTTGTGGAAAGTGTTGGTGAGAAGTTATGGTGATTGTAAATTGCGAAGGTTGTGTGGTGCAATTTCTTCGTGTCAAAGTCTGAGATGATAGAGCGAGTTATACATCAGGACGGCAGCTTCTTTTTCGTAAGTA
>JAGKTI010042808.1:0-10056 GCA_018397915.1 Birgus latro
AGTATATTGCAGTAAATATAAAACATAAACTGAAGACTTGTCCAGGTAAGAAAACTTTGCTCCAGATTTTGCATTTTGCATTGGTTGTATGCATATATACTTTAGTACTCCCATCCCCCTTCAGTCTCAGCATTTATTTAATGGTTAAGCCTTGTACGCATTGAATGCATAGCTGTTCTTGTAAAACGTAAAAGGATACTCATGTATTCTTATTTATGTAATGTATGGAAAGTGTAAAATGAAATTTGCAGGTAAATTTAGTTGTATCAGTGTAATATCACAATACAAATTTTAGCAAATTCGTACAGATACTTTCTGTATTGCACAGGTTGTATTGTTTGATATGAGTTTATGCACTGATTTAAAAATGGCCATTGATCTAAAACACCAATGATCAAACTTCCTTCAAGTTTGATGAAGAGATTATGGACACCTATTGTAAAAGGTCTCTTTTTTCCTACAAGGTAACAAATTCGGAATCTTTGATATTTATATTAAAAACTAAACTTGTCTCCAGACCATATATTTCGTATTAGTATCTACCCTTACATATATCAAAATTCCGGAGAAAGTCTCTCTCTCTCTCTCTCTCTCTCTCTCTCTCTCTCTCTCTCTCTCTCTCTCTCTCTCTCTCTGCTGAGGGGGGGTCACCTTGACGTGGTGGTGGGGCTTGAAGCGTGGTTGGTGGTGCCACCTATTTTGGAGGCCTGCCTACCTTTGTAGGGTTCGGCATTTGTTAGCCTTGTGGACCAAGCACCCCCAACATCAATAGTGGGGGAGGCCTGCTGGTGATGTTAGTCCCTGCCCATTTGCTACCTAGGGTGGGACGGTTGCCTCCCCACATGTTTGCCGTGTGTGGGGTCCCGTAACGGGAGTCCTGGAGGTTGAACGATGCTTCACGCTGTGCCCTGCAGCCAGTAATATACACCTCTTTGGTCTTTTATTCTGGATAGACAGGCAGCCTGGTTGGGCCCTACCAGATCAATCAGCTGGTCATGTGTTGGCTAGGGCCAAGTGGGCACTGGGGGGCCTGGTGGCTCCAATCGTCCTGGAGTCATCCTTGTCCAGGTCCCCCAGTGGTTACCTGTGTATACTCTCCCGCTTCCTCTGGGGTCGCCAGTGGAGTTATCCCTGGAATATGACCTCCCCTTGTTGGGCTCCGTGGTGGGTAGAGGGGGTGGGGGGAATGAAGTATAATTTGCTGTATAAATGGATTTTTAAAATTCACAGAACCCTCCTGTTGACGATGCTGCACCTGTTCTCGGCGATTTTTCTGACACGATCTCCCTTATCATCACTCTGGAGCCTTTCCAAGACCTTCGTGGATGTCGTCCTTTGCCCCAACGTTCACCTGAGACTGGGAGACGTTCACGTCAGGTTGGTGCCGCTCTGAAGTTGGGCCTGGATGAAGCTTTGCCCACAAAGTACACGCGATGTCTAATGCTGAAGCCCTCTGTGGGGGGGTCAGTGCTAGATTTGTGCATTTTTTATTTATACTGTACCATTGTTTCTATTTGTGGAAAGGAACCCAGGGGGATGGAAGCATCCTTCCTGAGGTGTCCTCCCCAGAGGAAAGTTCCTGGTTGCTCGCTCTGACTTCCGTTTCTGGTGCCAGTGTTTCCTGCATCTGCACACTACATTCAACCAATGAAAGGGTTTAGTATTTTCACGTGATCTCCTCTGATACTCAGAGGAAAGACTGTTAGAGGAACTGCGGTCGTCTGGTGTGGTGAAGGTTGAAGATAGATGGCATTTTGATCCCGACTCCGACCTTGTTCCTGACTTTCGACAGATTAACATTGCCTACATCTGTGAAACTGGCATGGCTCTCACTTTCTGTGAATCCGTATGTGCCAAACTTAAAGCGCTGTTTCCACTGTCAGGAGTATGGACATGTCAGCCGATTTTGCCACCGCGCACAGGCTGGCCTTCTTGGTGTTTGTGTCTCCTGTGGCGGTCCATGCCATACCAGTGACTGTCCAGGACCCCTTAAATGCTACCACTGTGGAGGTCCTCATGCTGTATCTTCTAGAAACTGTCCTAGATACTGCCTGGAAAAGGAGATCTTGACCATTTGCACTTGTGAGAAGGATTTATTTCCAGAAACAAAGAAGAGGGCCCAGACTCTCTCCTTTCAGCCCAGGGTTACTAATGTTTCTCTCCTTTCTGTAGCTTCTGTGTGTTGTTCTATGTCCCAACAGTCGCCTCGACCCATTAAAGTGCCCATTTCCACATTTGGTGATTTGCTGGATGCTGTCCCCGGAGTTAATAATGCACTTGAAGATGGTGCTCGCCCACCCATTATGACTGTTTCCACCCCAGCTTCAGTGGCTGATGGTTTGCGCACATTCGTGGTGATGGGATATGTATACATTGACGTGGCTTCTCCTGCCTTGTCCAGTATGCCTGAGGTTCCGTGTGTATCCGGCAAACGTCACTGTGGTTCTTCAGAGTCCTCTGAGCCTGAAGACTGGCCACCTACAATCTCTGCTATCGAGCCTTGTGTCGACCTCTCTCCTGTTCCCCCTGCCTCGGAGGCTGAGGGGTCTAGCCATGTGGAAGCTGCACCTGAGGAATCAGTCTCCATTTTCTAACCTTGTGTCGAACTCTCTCTTATTCCCTCTGCCGCAGCGGGAGGGATCTAGCCAGGTGGAAGCTGAAGCTGATGGTTCGCCGGTGGTCAGGTCCCCCTGGGGTTGGTGTTGGATAGATCATTGGTGCTTCATTTCTGAAACTCACAATGTCATCCTCACAGGGCTGTAATCCTGTGGACACTCCTTCCACTTCTAGGGCTTTTGATGTTGGCACTGGCCATCCTGCATCACCCAGGACGGCCTCCAAGTCACTTTCCAAACCACTTTCCAAGGCAAGTGTTATTCCACCTCAGAGAAAGCATATTGTAAACCTTTCCTCTTTCTCATCCTCACGATTGCCCACGGATGTTGACATACAATGCGAGCTCCTGGTGCTGGGCAGTCTCTTCCCAAGGGCCTTCCTAAGCATCAATCCAATCCTGCTCACTTGTCAGGAGGTGTACAGTCCCACACTTAATCATCATCCCTCCACTATGGGATCTGTCATTTAGTGGAATTGTCGGGGTTTACGTGCTAGCTATGAGAAACTGTGTTGTCTTGTTTCTCACTTTACTCCTCTATGCATGTGCACCCAGGAGACCATGGTAGGTGGTGCTGTTTCTTCTGGTCCTTCTGGCTACCATGCCTTTTATTCTGATCCTATGCCAGGCCAAGGTCGTCATGGAGGTGCTGACATCTCCACTCCCCAGCAGGCAGCTGCTGTCCCGATGTTTTTACATCGGCAATATACAGTTTGCGCCTTAACCTTCCTCCTAGTGATACTGTTGAAAGAGCGGACCTGGGACACCTTATTCATGGCTTTCCATCTCCCTTTCTGTTACTAGGAGATATGAATGGTCACCATCCACAATGGGGTGACAGTGAAGCCAACCGTCGGGGTGTTATTTCGGCCTCATTAGTTGATGATGAGGAGTTGAGCATTTTAAACTCCAATGACTTATTCCCATAGCCAGAATGGAACTTTTACTGCCATTGATGTGCCTTATGTTCAGCTGATGATGTTTTAGATTTTACCTGGGATGTGTTGCCAGACCTGTATAGTAGTGACCATTTTCCACTACTCTTAACTATTAGTGCAGCTGGACCTCAGCCTCGTCTTCCTCTCTGGCTTCTGTTTTTTTTTTTTTTTATGTGTCCGACTCTGGGCATAGGCTTTACAGCCTGCTATCAAGGCCCAGTCGTCCTCCTACATACCATACACCTCTACATGTCACCACTTCGGCGCTTAACACCCACCATCCATATTGAATACATGCTAGGGCTGTCTCATACAGGACTGGTGTATTGGTATTAGCGGGGTTATTTTTACGACATGTCGGCGGGTCTTCTGGTAGATCAGTAAAGCCTGATTTAATGAAATTCAAATCCTTAAACTGTTCCCTGCCTCAGCGAGGATTCGAACCTGGGTCCCACGGGACTGCAAGCCAACTCTCTACCGATCGAGCTACCGCCTCCCGGATAAAGCTGATTGGCAACTTTTCAGGGAATATAGTTGCACTGCCCATTCTGTCAGTGAGTTTGGCTGTCTTTCTGAGGAAATGTCTTATTTCACTGAAGTGTTGCACTCTGCAGCCCTATTCTTATTGCAAGAATGAGGGGTCAGTTACCTAAGTGTCCAGTTCCTTGATGGAACTCTGAGTGCAATGTCGCAGTGAGAGCCAAACGAGTCGCCATCTCTCGACTTCGTTGTCACCGTGGGAATCCTCAGTATTTGATGGTGTATTGGAGGGCTCGAGCTTATATGAGGTGGGTTCTAAAGAAGGCCAGATGTTCATCCTGGAAGGGTTATGTTTCCTCCATCATTTGAGGACTTCCCTCACTCAAGTGTGGATCCATGTAAGAAAAATTTCAGGAAAATTTACTATTCCCTCCCCTCCTGTTTTATCTGCAGTAGGTGGAACTGTGGTTGATCCTTTAGCTGTTGCAGAGTTGCTTGTTAATCGTTTTGCCAGCATGTCATGGAAGGATGCAGATTCGCCTTCGGCATGCCAATGTCGGCACCTAGAGTTGCGTGGTCTCAGTTTTGCATTTTCTGGGGGAGAACCTTATGTCCCTTTTTTTATTTCTGAACTCCAGGCAGCTCTGTCATATTCCTCTCCTGGTTATGATGATATTCCTTATGCATTTTTATGTCACCTGTCTGATGGGTCCTTTTCATTTTTCTTTCATTTTTTAATAAGATCTGGTGTTCTTGTGAGTTTCCGGTTTGTTGGGGTGTTGCTGTAGTCATCCCCATCCCCAAACCAGGTAAGGACCACCTACAGGCGACGAATTATCAGCCTATTTCTCTGACTTCTTGTATATGTAAAGTTCTGGAAAAAATGATTAATGTTAGGCTTGTGTGGTTTTTATCCCCTGCCAAGTATGGTTTTCGTAAACTCCGATCTACCTCAAATGCACTATTGTCCTTGGAATCTTCTGTCTGTGAGGCTTTCTCCGCTAGCCAACACCAGGTCATGGTCTTCTTCGATGCCTGGCGTCATGGTATTTTACTTTCTCCCGTGAGTTTGGTCTTCGTGGGCACTTGCCTGTTTTTATTCAGCAGTTTTTATCTAACCATTCTTTAATGGTCGGAGTGGGAGGAGTGCTTTCTAATGCCTGTGTGCTAGTAGAAGGAGTACCACAGGGGAGTATCCTTAGTGTTACTCTCTTTGCTGTGGCCATCAACAGTGTAATCAGTGTACTTCCTGATTGTGTACGAGACTCACTGTATGTCGATGGCCTCTCCCTTCACCGCATCTAGAATGTCTCTGATAGAGAGGAAGTTGCAGCTGATTCTTAATAGAATTTCTGACTGGGCACAGTCTCGTGGCTTCTTTTTTTTTTTTTTTACAAAGACAGTGGCTATGCATTTTTGTCGTCTTCGAGGGATTCACCCAGACCCTGACTTGTATCTCTACGGTTGGAGGTTATCCTTTTTGAAAGAGACGCGGTTTCTGGGTCTTCTGTTTAATAGATGACTAACCTGGGTTCCTCATATTTGTTCTATTAATGCGGCTTGTCTAAAAGCTTTGAGTCTTTTGAGGGTTTTGGCTCATATCTCTTGGGGTGCTGACTGCCAGACCCTCCTCCTCTTGCATAGTCTCTTTTTCTTCCTAAACTTGAATATGGGTGAGGGTTCTACTCCTCTGCAACTGATGCCTGTCTCCAGTTGTTAAATTCTGTGCATCATGCTGGTGTATGTCTGGCAACCGGGGCATTCAGGTCATCCCCAGTTTCAAGTTTATTGGTGGGTGCTGGTGTACTTCCCTTGGATTGCAGCGCCAGTCGCTGATGATAAGGTGTTGGTGTTCCGGACGCATTTTCATGTGCCATAGTCTCCCAGGATTCACGATCTTATGTTTAAGACACCATTCCTAGTTTCCCGAAGCCCGGTCCGGTCTACTATGTTAGCCCTCTCTGTTCCGAGACTCGCAGTTTGTCCACATCGGATACCAGGGGTGGGTTTTTGGCTGTTCCCTACTGTGACATTTTGTAGGCTGTTGTTGGTAAAAAGGGCTCACTTCCCTCTCAGGTGTCCCTCTCTCTTTTTAGAACATGCCTCCACTCATGAGGGTTCTGTCCCTGTCAATACTGACGGGTCTATGACTGATACTGGAGTAGGCTTTGGTGTTGTCTTTCCGTCCTTTAGTAGAGCCGGTTAGCCTTCCTGATATTACTTCAATGTATACAGTGGAACTGATTGCGATTTTATATGCTCTCAAAGTCATTTTTACCCTCTCCCAATCTGTTTTTGTGATTTGTAGTGACTCCCGTAGTGCTCTCTTTGCACTGAAGTCTTTTAATGCATCCCATCCATTAGTTTTATCAATTTTAGATGGTTTTTTCTTACTGGCCGTCATGTGGACTTCTGTTGGGTTCCTGCACATGTTGGTGTGGTGAGCAATGAGAGGGCAGATACATTAGCTAAAGCCGCATATTCTCAACAGCCCCCAATCGACTACCCGCTTCTTGCTTCTGTTGTAACACCTTACTTTCGGTCAGGGGCGCCCACAGAAGTATTTGTGGTGGACGCACATGTTGTAAAGGGGCCCAGTTATCAGGATTTGGGGGTGGCGAGCAAAGCGAGCCTATTCAGCTTTATTTTTTTTTTTTAAGTTTTGACCAGTTTAAAGTGCATTTTTAAGTTATCTATAGAGGTAAATTTAGGTGTAAAATAAAAGTTTAATTTGCAGATACATGTATTATATCTGAAATTTACATTATCCATGTAGCTAAATGATACAATAACTTGTTTTTGAGTCACTGTACTCAAGGTTTCTATATATACTTTATTTGGTAACTACATCTACATGCACAAATCATTAGGCAAGTTATAAAGATAACAGAGATTATACTATAGAAAGCTGAAGTATAAGCATGGGATAGAGTGCATTTGGTAAACAAAACTCTGTTATAAAAAAAACGTCACCTCTTTCATTAAATGGAAAATATAGTGTGTCGCCCCTACAAATTTCTGTAACAAATTTAATGTATAACAAAGTGTCTAGACCGTAAATTTAGACAAAGACAAATGGAGATGGTAATGTTATGCATACCTAGGTGAAACCAAAAACATGCCTCTTATATAAGAAAATAAACAATAGTAAAATACATTCTCAGTATTATAGGCAAAAGAGAAAATGGGCCTGATCGAGTCATATCTAGAAGAGGTGAACAGTAATCCACCAGCCATCTGAGAACGCAGATGACTTTTATAAATTATGACCTACTGCTCTTCAGTGAAAGAATCTCGTACTCTGTAGAGGAGTACCAGTTTTTTAGAGGCTTCTTTGGCAATGGATCTAGCATAGGGTGTCCAGCTTAGTTTAGTATTTAGTGTCACACCGAGAATGTCGATACTAGTGGAAGTGGGGATATTTACATTATTAAAAGTTATGTGGGAGTCGGAAGGATTCTGTCGGGTAGAAAATTGAATTATTATAAAATTCTGACGAATAGGACATAGCATATTTGGCCTAACAATGAATAATGAACTATAGGCTTTGATATAAGAAGCAAAGTATAACATAAATCTTTATCTAGGTAGACCTTATGTGTTGTTATTCAATAATACTATTTTTACCAATGCAAAGAGTACATATAGGCTTAGGCAGTCCAGATCATAATAAGCTTAAGCGTGGAGCCTGTAGAGCATCTATCTATCTATCTATATACCTAGGCTGCTTCCCCCAAGAAAAGGGAGGTAGCCGAGACAGGTCAACACACTACCAATTTACTCATCCACTCATACACATTCATTCGCATCTTAGCCCTAAAGGGAAGAAGGGACAGATCCTCACCGCACCACACCGCACGAGGGTCAACTACGCAGTGCAGTCAGTGACATCCGCAGCAGGGCCCGACAGCAAAGCTGGTTTACCCCTGCCACATCATAATGGATCCAGCCCCTTACCCACACCTGACCTGATCAGCTGATCAGACAAAAGCCAGAAGAATATGCCCTCAGGGCTGCGTCATCATTTATTCATTCACAATTTCTCTCCATTCAGTTCTATCACGCACAGCCACTCTTCCTTGCATAGCACCGAAAATCCGAAATGGCAGTTATCCCTAATGTTCAAAGAATATTCATATTTTCTATAACTGTGGTATTTCATTATGGTTTTGTTTCCCTACCTTTAGTTCCGTTCAACTGTTTCCTTGGGATTTTCTTTTGACCACTAATGTGCATTACGAGTATTATGTGATCCACTGCGGGTAAATATGGCTTCATCAATGTACTTGCACAACTGAGGATGATTTGCTAGCCAAGTACAGCAATAAAGTCATTGAGCAGAATCCCCGGGTTGTAGATGCTAACCTTGTCTTATGTGATATGGGTGCAGACTTTTGCGCTTTAATGTACTCCATACCTTCGCTTGTGGACCACAAAGTCGGGATGAAAATCTTCTTGTACTGATGCTAGGGCTGCAGTGTACCATTCCTACTATGCGTCGTACTTCAACTTGCCTCTCCCTGTAGACGTGGTAAAAAACTTTTGCATCTGGGCTCCTGTTTGGATATTTCCGTCTGTATTCTTTTGCTGATGCTTCAGCGTTTCCATTGCAGAACCCATAGATAAAAATCATATCTGCATACTCCACGTTTGTAAAAGTGAATGGCATTGAAGTGAAATGTGGGTGAAACCGTCGCTATAATCAATAGGCCTACCACACTCGCCAGCACTTGGCGGGAAACTGTCTATCAGTCTGATCTCTGAGTATCACTGGTATTGCATCTTTGCCATGTTTACTCCTTCAATAGTAGATTTATTTGTTACTTTAAAGTGACATACTTTTCTATGTAGAACTATTACTTACCTGATGACTAATGAAAGAATAGTTTCATTCAGAACGAAACGTGTAAAATTTAAGAGAAGATTGAGTAACCTGGCAACACAGCAAGACCGCCACCAGCCTGGCCGCCTCCCACTAATATCTGTCATACTTGAAAATTTCACCACTTGTAAACCATTACATTAAATACCTATACTTATAGAGTATTATATGCTTAGAATTGCATAAGCTTGCATTCCCAGAGTTTCCGGAGAAACTCGTGAATCACCCTGTATATAAGTAATCCCTTTAACCCGTCATGTCCCGACCGATTTCCAACCTACGATACCACAAAATTCCGAGAATTTTTGGGAAAAATTTTTATTGGCTCAAACATCGAAAATTTATAGAGAAATCACGATCCTGTGCTTAAAACTGTTGATACAGGTGTCATGCAACCTTATGTTTTCCTTCATTTTCAGGGTACCTGACTAAAGAAAACGAACTATGGAAGGGTTAACTAATTCAAGCCACTTTCAATTACTTATTTATTTATGTATTTGGTATGAATTTATGTTTAGTAACAGACCATATTGGTTTTAACACATTTATTTAAGCAATAGAAGCATTGTTCAGTCACCAAACACATCCACATATGGCACCTTCCTTTATGACATTACCACCTCATCACTTCTGTTTGTTTCTTGCTCTAGCTTCTTTATTTCTTTGTCCTCCACCTCAGGAATCACTTTCACCGTGAATTTCGTCATTGGAGAGACCGTGGGGCAACATACCTTTACTGGCCAACTTACTGCTAACAGGTGAATTGCCCAATGTGGGGGGAAGGGGGGAGGGGGGCCAGGCAGTATCCCTGCTTGACAGCAGGTAGAGGAAGGTCTCTCATATATGCCTGCCGAAAATCACCCATGAAACTTGAAAATTGTGCAAATTATGACCCTTGCAATTGCACGATGTACCCATATGACGATGGGTGTAGCTGTGACAAAACATCGTGACGTACCCATACGTCGATGGGATTCCTCGGGTTAAGACCCGTACGCTCAAGTCCCGGACACTTCCAGTCCCGGACATTTTGGAATCGGGTCCTTGGACACCAAAAATGGCCATAAAAGTCTACTTCAAATTATATATATATATATATATATATATATATATATATATATATATATATATATATATATACA
>JAGKTI010042811.1:0-10055 GCA_018397915.1 Birgus latro
ATTAGCAGCTCTGACTTTTGTTGGACATTGGCGGTGCTGATAGATGATACAAGTCAGCACCAGAAAGCCCGGGGGAATTAAAAATAACACAGAGTCACTCAAGTAACGCCCCGTGGTATGATCCATTGCACCCGACCGTCATGAAAGTGATGACCCGCTGTTAAGGGGTTAAGTGTAATTTAATATAATTTAAGCTAGTATAAATGTAGTATAAGTTAGTATAAGTGTAGTATAAGTTAGTATAAGTGTAATGTAATGTAACCTTGAACCCCTAAATATGTTTTGTCTGCACAATGTAGGAGTTAATCACCAAATTCTGTTTCAGGTTTGATCCCTTTTAAGATTCATAGTGTAAGTGAGACTCGAGGAACTATATAGGGCAATTATGTAACATGAAAGTCTTTGTGCTTGGAGCAGTCGATTCCCACGGTGTGTATAGAATCGTAAATTTTAGTAAGAGATTAATAATGGCGAAAATTTGTCTCCGTACTTTGAATTCGAAATTTGTAAGTCAGAGTTAGTAATATCTCCTTGTTGTACTATGTAGTAGTGAATTAAAGCTTAGTTAAATCCTAATTGCTGATAATAGACAATTATAACTGCAAAATTTGCATTACCCTCGCGTTTAGTCACGTAGACACAACAACGGTGACACATGGATATAATAAGTTTCAAGCGCTCATTTGTTTAGGTTTTGGTGTAATTGTAAATCCCACACGCTTATTACAAAATTTTAACCACTGTAAGTCAACCCATCCATGTGGGTCGAGTGTGAACAGATTTTCATATTCCTTGGTAATAGGTGTAAACTGAAATGCTGCAGAGAGATCAGTCAAAGCCGTAGTCAATTCCCAATGTTAGAACAAACAGAGCTTATATAAACCAAACGAGTTGCCTGGGACCGGCATAACGACGTTTCCCTTTCATCGTTACAGGTCAGTAACTCTAAAATCCATAAATTCCCCCCCTCTTCCTTCCTGACTTGTGTGAAGTAAATTCTCATATACATTAGCGTTAGTGGTATTCCCCCCTGCTCTTTTTGAAGTGACTAGATAACGCCATCTCCTTTTCGTTGATACAGATTGTGGCTGATCGTAACATCACTAGAAAATAACGAGTGGATGAAGCCGACTGGCTCGTATTCCCTTCGCCTATTGCCCGCTGCACTGAAATCCCCCCCCCTTTTCTGTTACACGTAGTTTGAACGCGGAATTGGCTGGTCCTCTAGAATATTCTATCCTTTTTTGTGTGATGTGGTTAGCTTGATAGAGTTTTGTATTCACATGTATTTGTTTTCCCTAAGAGCATTGATTATTCATCCACTTAAAGTATTGAGCCTATTGTATTGTTTTTTTTTTTAATGTGGGGTCAATTTATAACTAACCTTTGAGTTAATGTGTATATTCCAAACTTGGGAGAATATTTTTGCGAAGGAAATATCTCGGTGAGTTTGCCTGACGAGTCCGTTTGAGACCGTGAGATTGCTAGCTTCACATGGGTTAGTATTACTTTAAATATTAGGTTAAGTGGTGAGATTTATATTCCCGGAAGGGATAGAACTTAGTGTATCAGTGCCATTTAGGAGTGTTGGTTCAGTGGTGAAGATTATATTTTAGTGTATGATAATATAATATTGAATATTTACCCAATTGTGAAAAGCATTAGGTATTAGTGTGATAATATCATCCCGAGAATTTATTCAGCTGTGGTGATTTATACTCTTGAAATTATTGATACTTATTAAATTTAGCCTGCCCTGTGATAATCTCAGTGTGAAGGGAAGTTTATCTTTTAGTTCCTAATAATTCATAGTCTGTACAGTAATCTATGTTTAATTTGATCTAATTATCTTGTTTCTTCTTACTGTATGTTTAGAATTAGTAAATATTAGGTTAAGTTTTCATTGAGTTTAAGTCTTATTCCCTAAGGAGTTTTAATCGTTAGGTTGAGTGGCCCGCAAGGTGTGCTAATATCTTATTACTCACACGCCCCTTTAAAAGAATATGCTACTCTAGTTCTCTATTTCGTAAGGCCCCAGAAGTCCTCATCCTTCTTTACTGGTGGAATAATTTCCCAGCAGGCACTGGGTGGTGCCAGCCTACTTTCTAAAACTCTGATTCTTATGGTGAGTTAAAATTTCATAGCATCACACTGTTGTCATTAGCAGTGTGATAATTTATCTCTCATCATTTCATAAGAGTTACAAATTTCGAGTATGACACTGGTGACAGCGGTGGTGATCACTTATTTCTCATCATTAACATGGAGATAAAAATTCTAACATGACAGAGGCAGCCAGTAAGAAAGAAGAGAGTTAATGAGACAAAAACTTTTGATTATAGCCTGTTTAAAAGAGACGCATGTGGGAAGCCTCCCTATACTGTACATGAGAACTGGACTCTACACAGGGGTGAAGATAACCCCTGAATAAAGTCAACAATCGTGCCTGAGGTAAAGATGTCACAGAGTCGGCTTAGCACACCTAATCTCTTGGATCCAAGTTTTACAAGAGTTATAATATGAACTTTCCAAGAGAATTAAACCGCTAAGTATGTTCAAAGATAATTCAGGATTGAGCTGGATAACGTTAAAAAATAAAAGATAGGCCTATCGAAGATTTTGATGGGTTGGAAGAAAGCCTGAAGGTTTAATGCCTTAAAAACAACAAGATTACTTTTACACCACTCAGACATATGAGCCAAGTTAGACATTAGTTGTGCCATAGACTCATTCCATGTTTGTTGAAATGACTGTTGAGATGGACACTGAGGGAAGGGAATGGAACGGTGGAGAGTGGAGTCATCAGAGCATGAGTGGATACGGTTAGATGTACCACTTAGGTCATTGATGAACACAAGGAAGAAAATTGGTGAAAGCACCTAACCTTGAGGAACTCCACTATTGATTGCTCTTGGAGAGGAACTGTGGCCACCAGAAACAGGAGCTATAGAACAATCAGAAGGGAAGGTAGCGATAAAGGCACAGAGAGAATGACAGAAACCATTTGAGAGCAGTTTGGAACTTTAAAAAATTATGGCAGACACTATCAAAGGTAACTGAGATGTCAGTTGCGATGGAAAACTTTTGTCAAATTCTCAAAAGAAGGATGACCAGGAGTCTGAAGGGAAGATGAGAAGATAGCCGTTGGAGCATCCCTGGAGGAATCCATACTGGTGATCAGAAAGAAGAGTTTGAAAGGAATTTTTTTTTTTTTTGCTAAGAATATATTAAACAACTTTAGAAATACGGGATGTTAAAGCAATTGGGCGATAGAGGGCTTAGAATAGTCATCCTTCTTTGAAAAAGGCTGAGTGAGAAAAAACTTCATGCAAGAAGGAAACGTACAAATCGAGAAAAAAGACAGAAGGGTTTACGTAGACAGAGTGTTGGCACAGAAGCACAAGTCCTGATGACAACATGAGGGACACCATCGGGCCCATATTCCTTGTCAGTATTGAGGCCAGTGAGGGGAGAAAGTACATCAACTGAAGATTTTTGAATCAATGTCAGTCGTGAGGAAGTCGGAGGGGGCAAGAGATAGAGGAACCGCACTGGAATCATCTAATGTGGAATTGTGGAGAAAGTCTGAGAAAAGAATTCTCGTTTTTCAGTAGAAGAGACACAGCTACAGAACCATCTGACTGGAACAGAAGAGGGAAGAAGGAGTAGACTGTAGCACCAGTCGAACAGGGCAGTACTCCCGAAGTGGATGGGAAGCTGATGATATGGAGATTTGGAGCTCTCATTTCACCAGCCCTCAGGACCTGTTCCTGACCATCTGTCTATGCTGAACATTTTCATTGTTTTCATTAACAGAGAGAGTAGGCCAGCATACTCTCATAATACCTCCACTTTCAACTGTCTACACCACACTGCACGTGCATTAGATATCACACCTATGTCCATCTCCCCTTAGCAATAGCTGCTGCATTATTATCAGCAAATTCGTTCGAATCTCGGATTGCTAGCACCGGCAGAGTAGGGCTGGTGACAAAGGTAGGGGTGGACGTAGTCGCTTTTAGTAATAGATTATATCGATTACCGTCAATTTTTTTTTGGTAATCGATGACATTTTTGAGTAATCGATTCTTCAAGTGATTACCAGTACTCCGAGATTTGAGGACAAATGCAACAGTGTTTTGTTCTCAGTGTTTAAAGTTTACTAAGATTAGACATGAAACTACTTAAATTCAACAAAAATGTATGAACATAAGGTCATTCTGTTTAATGTTTACTTAGACATGGACCAACAGAAATTTTAACAAAAGTGCATAAACTGTGAACAAGATAGCTTCAGTAAAATTTATCAAATACTCAGTATACACATCTAAGTTACCGTTTCCTAACTTCTTCCCGTTTCGATAAGTCTGTACTTAAGTGATTATAATTTGTTTTTAAGTCCTGGACACTGGTCCCATGTTAATTTTATGCTTACTACTTAATTTATTATAATTGTATCTGGCTATGAACTTGTGTAGTATACACTCTTACAGTGTGTACTACTATTATGTGACATGGTTCAGAAAACGTCAGTTTTCATATATCATGTACATGTAATGTACAGTTTCATATAATTTTTAATAAATTTTTCACACTGCATGCTTATTACACTATTTTATTTTTTTACATATCTGAATGATCACTAAACAGTAAACACATTAAACTATTCAGTATTCAAATTACGTATTCGTATCCCATCATTTAAAATATTATATAGGTTCCTGTACTAATCCAGCCCAATCTCTTTAGTATGATACTAGGAATTTATAGCTATAATATTGTTACGAAGGGGGATTTGCCAGTTAGGTGTTCGAGAACCTTCTCTGTTTCCTGTTTACAGTAGGCTTGTATCGGTACGAGTCAGAGTTGCCAGTTTGCCTGCTGGTAGTGAGCGTAGTTATTTCGTAAGTTATGCATTAATTTTTATTCTCTTTTTTTCCATAATGTTTTATTTACGTGATTGTCTGTTAAATTATGTAATTTAGCTTAAGTTTGGTAAATGACTTAGAGTGTTATGTAATGTAAGAAGATTGGCATGTTTTGGTTCTCTTAGTTGCCAACTGTTAACTGTCGCATCGTTGAGTTCGTGCTAAAAGTTTCCTGAATAATGCAAGCTTATACAGGAATCTCTCTACTATCTGGAAGACCAGTATCCGATTACCTCACTGTCCGGACATCGTAGGCTGATGACTGAACCCCAAAATGCCCAAAAATTCGAGAAAAAAAATCCGGGAAAAACCTGATTTTTTTTTAACGCACCAATTTGAATTTCCCATGCGTGCCGATTAGCTGTGTTTTCGTGCCTCCCGCCTCTCTCTGGTCTCATTTCCCGCTCAGCTGCCAGTTCGAGAAGACACCCTCGCCATGGCTCCTGAAGTGCTTGTTTTTGTGGTGATTCCCTACCTCCTGCAGGGCTTGCTGCTGCTCTGCACCTTCTTCATCGTGTGTGTAATGATGGTCCCACCGCTTGAGAAGAGGAAGAAAGTGGTGATGACTCTGGAGAAGAAGCGGGAGATATTGGAGAAGATGAACGCCGGGTGGCCGACATCACAGATCCTACGTGAGTTCGACCTCCCTCGCTCTACTTTGTTTGATATCAAAAGGTCCTGAGACAAACTACACCAGTACACGGCTGATTTCACTTCGAAAACCAGATGAAACTTGGAGAGGAAGATAATGTTTACTCCTAAGTATGCAGACATCAACCATTCCATGCTCATCTGGTATCGACAACAATGTGCTGCTGGTGTGTTGGTACGTGGAACGGAGCTGAAAACTGCTGCCGAGAAGTTCACAAGGCTTCACGACACCCCAGACTTCAAGACATCTGAAGGTTGGCTCTTCGTGTTCAAGTTACGGCACGGAATTACCAATCGTAAGGCCCATGGTGAAGCTGTGGACGCCAACGACGAGGGAATGGAAGAGTTTCGGCAGAAGGTGAAGGGCTTGATTGACAGGGAGGGCCTTACTCTCGGTCAAGTCTACAAAGCTGAGGAAACTTGCCTATTCTATCGTTCAGTGCCCACAAACACTTTCGCTGAGGAGACAGAGAAGCGTATTCCTGGCCGCAAGCTCTCCAAGCAATGGGTGTCTGCTTTGTGCTGTGCCAGTGCTAACGGCATGCACCAGCTCAAGCCTGTTATTGTTGAACGTGCAAAGGAGCCTCGATGCCTTCATGGGTTAATGGATGTCCTTCCTGTTTTGTGGTATCATTCCCTGAAGGCTTGGTTCACAACCAAGATCTTTAGAGATTGGTTTCACCAACACTTTGTCAAGGAGGTCATACATTATCAGACAGAGACACTGAAAATTCCATGCAACCAGGTAAAGGCCTTCCTGATTCTAGACAATGCATCTGCACATCCGTCCGAGAAGGAGTTGATGGCTGAAAATGGCCGCATTAGGTGTCTGTTTTTGCCACCTAATACGACTGCTCTCATCCAACCAATGGGCCAGGGAGTGATTGTGGCAGCGAAGAGGCTCTACCGACGGATGTTTTTGGACGAGGTGATGGTTGTCTACGAGGACGAGGACGATCTTAGGGAAGGACGAGACATGCGAGGACATCAAACTGTCAAAAACCTTCGCCGCTACAACCTCAAGTCTGCTATCTACAACTGGGCCAGTGCATGGAAGGAAGTCTCTGTCAAGACTAGAAAATGGTAGGTCTCGTCTGCTTCATGGAAGTGACGTGGTGCACGATTTCCTAGGTTTTGAGGTGGATGACTTCCATGCAAGGCTTCGTGTGGGTGGAGACAATGTGGATGTCGACGAAGTGCGTGAAAGGTTGGATGACGACGAGGGCGATCCAGGGTATCAGATCATGTCTGATATCGAGATCACATCTTCTGTTGCCGGTACGGGTACCCAGCAGGAAGATTCCGACGAGGACAGTGATGATGATGCGGACTCCTCACGGCTCGTCACCACTCCAGCCATCCCCAAGCTGAGCGCACTCCGGGAACATGTGGAGTTTTTCCTTGACTACCTAGAACACCCAGACTGCGACAGAGAGATGGGGCCCTTGGGACTTGTGGAGGAAGTGCGAGCTTTCTTGCAGCACATCATTAATCGTCAGAATCGTCGTTGCTTGCGTCACTCAACCACTGACAGTTTTTTCAGGCCCGTCAACCCCACCGTGCTCAACCCTCGCTCCACACCATTGCCTCACCGAGACAGGCCTTCTAGCTCCGAGCCACAGCCCAGCACATCAGGCACGGCGCAGTCACCACTGGATGTGAGTTTGCGGCTGTCTTCAGAGTCCTCTGCAGTGGATAGCGTATCACCATGTCCCACCAAGGAGCCCCTAGGTTGCCTCAGTCAGCTAACCTCGAACTCAGACAGCAACTAAATTCTCCAGGACTCGTCACTAGTCACTAGACCACACAGGAATTTAGTTATGTGAAGTGATGTACAGTGCACTGAAGTGATGTGATGCTAGATTTTGTTATTATGGAAAAGGAAACATTGTAGGAAGTGCTGGTGAGAAGTGCTTGTGAGTGTAAAGTGAAGCAGAAGTGCCAAGGATTCTATGAATTCCTGCAGGTGCCTCAGGTCCACCTTCATACTGTCAGAGTCTGGGAGGACGGAGCGGGTTATGCATCAGGACGGCGGCATCATTCTCGTAAGTGCCCTAACTTCATCAAAATTCCTTGTTTTGTTCTTCCCATATCATTAATCTCATGCATAGACTGTGTGAAAAATGATTTCCATAATGATTTTCATGTCTAACCTGTTTTCAGCATGCTGTAAAGTGGTAAAAATTCCCATAAATGTAAATCATAATTTCCTGCTTTCAATTTATTTTTTCATGCATGGTTATCTCTAGTATTGAAGTGCACCAGCTGTGAAAAAGGTGAATGCCATTGATTTTCATGTCCGGTACATAAACTAAGCTGCCATCTCAGTGAACAGCTGTGCCTAACTCACCTCAAATTCGTCCTTTTTGGGTTAAATTTAAAGGAATTCATGCTTTGTGTTCATTATTTTAGTGCACAAGCTGTGAAAAAGGTGAATGCCAGTGAATTTCATGTCCGGTACTTACTTTCAGCATGCTATATTCTGGTGAACACTTTTGCCATACCTAACTCTTATTGACCATTTTTCTGGTTACAATTTACATCATTTACTGTATTTGATGCTTCGTATCCAATATTTTAGTGCATAAGATGTGAGAAAAGATGATTTCCATAGTGGCTGCCACATCCGATACTTACTTACACTAAGCTGGCAACTCAGTGAACACCTATGCCTTAATTAACTCAGATTCATTTTGGGGTTAAAATAAAATGAATTCATGCTTTGTTCTCATGATTTTAGTGCATAGGAAGTGAGAAAGGGTGATTTTCATAGTGATTTCCATGTCCGATACTTACTTACACTATGGTGGCAAGTTGTGAACACCTATGCCTTACTCGCCTCAAAATCATCATTTTTTGGTTAAAATTCAATTAATTCATGCTTTGTGTGCATTATTTATGTGAAAGAGGACTTAAATAAGTGCTATGCATGTCCGGTAGGGAGGTAGGTAGGTGGTTTTCTGATTTTGGTTAGGTTAGGGTCATAAATGACCGGTGCGGGAGCTTCAGGGCCACTATCCGGACAAGACCACTGTCCGGTCATGCCATTGGCTCTATTACGTCAGATAGTAGAGAGATTACTGTATAAGGAAGGGGATGCGACACTAACAGTTTTGAAGGATTAGTTGGGCCTCAGTCAGTTTGAGTGAAGTTGGTATATTTTCGGTACTTGTGAAGTTACTGAAGTGTTATTCTGAAAATAGTGAAATGTTGTTAGGCAGTAAGTGTAACTGCAGTTCGTAAAGTTCGTATATCTCCAGTGCTTGTGTGAATAGTGAAGTGATGTTGGAAAGCATTAAGTGGAATTATTTGGATAATAAAGACAGTGAACTTTAAGAAGCCAGTGTTTATCTTTGCCTCAGTTGATCTTGTGAGCTATACACCTAAAGGCTGTCCATAGGATGAACGAGTTGCTGGGCAATGTCCTTCCTATACTAAACTACTGCTGTTCAAGCCTGTGGCAGTGTGGGACGTGGGACAGAACACTGGTGTCAGAAGTGGGATAATTTGGTGCTGCCGTGAATCTCTTCGACATGGAGGAAGTGGTGTGCAGACAAGATCCCGAGCTGGGCAGGAGGAAGAGGTGACCCTGGGTGCAATGATGAAGTTATTACAAGCTTCACAGAAATACCTCAAAGAACAATTATTACAGGCACAGAATGAAGGACAGAAAAAACTCCAAGAACAATTATTACAGGCACAGAATGAAGGACAGAAAAACTCCCAGGACAATTACATGCACAGAAGGAAGAACAGAAACGACGTCATGAACAGCTTCAGAAGGCATCACAGGAGCAACAGAGGGAAGTACAACTGAGGGTGCAAGGACAGCTAGATGTATTCATGGGGGGAAATGAAGGAAGAACAGCAACAGCTTAGCCCGAGTGATCCCATCGACGTATGGGTACGTCGCAACGTTTTGTCACAGCTAGTCCCATCGACGTACGGGTACGTCGTGCAATTGCAAGGGTCATAATCTGCACAGTTTTCAAGTTTCATGGATGATTTTTGGTAGGCATATGTGGGAGACCTTCCTTTACCTGCTTTCAAGCGGGAATACTGCCTGGACCCCCCTCCCCCAACACTGGGCAATTCACCTGTTAGCAGTAGCCTCGCCAGTAAAGGTATTTTGCCCCACGGTCTCTCCAATGACGATATTCACGGTGAAAGTGATTCCTGAGGTGGAGGACAAACAAATAAAGAAGCTAGAGCAAGAAACAAACAGAAATGATGAGGTGGTAATGTCATAAAGGAAGGTGCCATATGTGGATGTGTTTGGTGACTGAAAAATGCTTCTACTGCCTATAAATGTGTGAAAACCAATATAGTCTTGTACTACACATAAATTCGTACCAAATACATAAATAAATACATAATTTAAAGTGGCTTGAATTAGTTATCGCTTCCATAGTTCGTTTTCTTCAGCCAGGTACCCTGAGAAAGAGGGAAAATGTAAGGCTGACTCATCACCTGTAT
>JAGKTI010042812.1:0-10055 GCA_018397915.1 Birgus latro
AATCACCAACCCACTCCATGCCAAACACTCCTCTCCACCCACACCCATCCATTTTTCCTTCCTCACCTCTGAACCTGCATCTTACTGCCCTAACTACAACACTCATCTCCACAGCATATATTTCCCTGCCTAAAACACCCACCTCCACAGCCTATACTTCCCTTGCAAAAGCCCACATATCACAGCCGAGCATTGGGCACCGTCTCTTATGTAAAGGGTTGGATAACAGATGGATGGCAGCAAGAATAAAACAATACTGATGTCCTGACTGAGCAGCCCCATCTACAGACCCTACACTCTCCAGGTGAGGTAATACAGGGTTAGATGATGGATGGACAGCCTAACCTCAGGAGACACATGATGGGGAAGTAAAGGGTTAAATGAGGGATGGATGGCCTAGCTTAGAGTACCCCTCTGATCCTGGTGAGGCAATGAGGAGGCTGAATGACAGGTGGGTGACAGCAAAACCTGATGTCCTGATTGAATAATCTAGCTTCAGGCTTCTACATTCTTCATGGCATGATGGATGGATGGCCTAGTCTCAGCCTCCTTTACTCCTGAAGGGACAATAATGGACTGGATGATACACAAATGGCCTCACCTCGGCCCCCTACACTCCTAATGGATTGGACAATGACTGGATGGTGAAAAGAATAAAACAGAAATTACATCCTCAGGCTGAAGAGGCAAATGACTATCCCTTTCTACTGTCAAAAACTGGGCAAATATGACTGTGTAAATCAGATTATCAAAAAATNCCTAGCATTGGGCACCTTCTCTTCTGTAAAGGGTTGGATAACAGATGGGTGGCAGCAAGAATAAAACAATACTGATGTCCTGACTGAGCAGCCCCATCTAGGGACCCTACACTCTCCAGGTGAGGTAATACAGGGTTAGATGATGGATGGACAGCCTAACCTCAGGAGACACATGATAGGGAAGTAAAGGGTTGAATGAGGGATGGATGGCCTAGCTCAGAGTACCCCTTTGCTCCTGGTGAGGCAATGAGGAGGCTGAATGACAGGTGGGTGATAGCAAAACCTGATGTCCTGACTGAATAGTCTAACTTCAGGCTCCTACATTCTTCATGGTATGATGGATGGATGGCCTAGTCTCAGCCTCCTATACTCCTGAAGGGACAATAAAGGACTGGATGATACACAAATGGCCTCACCTCGGCCCCCTACACTGATAATGGATTGGACAATGACTGGATGGTGAAAAGAATAAAACAGAAATGACATCCTCAGGCTGAAGAGGCAAATGGCTATCCCTTTCTACTGTCAGAAACTGGGCAAATATGACTATGTAAATCAGATTATCAAAAAATTTATGTATAGTACTACATTAGTGAAGAAAAACTGGAAGCAACTGATACCTAACAATGCTGCCTGAACATGGGTGCTCAACCTTTTTAGCCAAATGGACCAACTTCCTGTTCAAACAGACTTGGTGGGAACACTGCATTCAAACAGACTTGGTGGGAACTTTGTATTCAAACAGACTTGGTGGAAACTTTGTATTCAAACAGACTTGGTGGGAACACTGTATTCAAACAGACTTGGTGGGAACTTTGTATTCAAACAGACTTGGTGGGAACTTTGTATTCAAACAGACTTGGCGGGAACTATGTATTCAAACAGACTTGGTGGGAACTATGTATTCAAACAGACTTGGTGGGAACTTTGTATTCAAACAGACTTGGTGGAAACTTTAAATTCCAACTTGGTGGGAATTTGCTATTAAAACAGACTTGGCAGGCTGCACTCTGCTGCTGTCAACTGTACCTATAAATATACTGGTACAAATAACTCTAGGGAGGGACTTCTCATGGTGGCATGAATAAAATCAGACAGTTCTGATGCCCACTTGTACAAATGTCCCTCAGTTCCCTTACAGACCCCTTAAAGAGGGATGATGAATTGCAGGAAGGGGTAAACTCCAGCCTGCAGTCCACTGAGTTCATGTTCAACAACAGTACAGATTAATATTTAAATGCTGGTGACCCAAAATAAATATATGATGTGGGATTTTTCACTTGGATGGGCCTGCATATTAATTGATTGAGCACACATTCTAAATAATCATAGTCGGCATAAGACAGTACAGGAGTATATGTATGTATGCATGTACAGTATATATGTATGTATGAATGCATGTATCATTTTGTTTCATTCATAAAGGTTCCAACAAGCTTGCACGTGCCGGCCTTGGTCATCTAAAGGTGGCTGTCCATGCTGCTTGATTTCTGGCAGCTTCCCTATTCAGTCTCTTATCCCTGAGATCACACTCTGTGACCTAATCCCAGGTCTCTTTCACTTTGCCTCTCGCAACCCCACCCCAAACGTTAACACTTTTCACTTTCTGCACCAAACTGTCATCCCCTATCCTTTCCACATGGCCAAACCATCTCAATTTACTTCTCCTCATCACAACACCAATACACTCCAGCCCCATCCTTCCACTTAACTTTTCCATCATAAAACTAGCTCCCCCAGGCCTCACATTCAAGGATGCACTGCACATCCACCTAATTACTGTCACTTCTTTATGTTAGAGCCTGTGATATCCTCCTCCTTTACTGCCCAGGTCTCACTACCATACAGCATTATACACCTAACACATGTATAAATTAATTTTAAGTTTGTATGTATGTAATATATGTAGGTATGTATGCATGTATGGATGTATGTATGCAAATGAACTGTGGAAGGCAGCCTAAAGTCCTTAAATTCAGGTGAAGTCCTTTTCAATTAACCCTTGCAGCTAAGAAACAATTTTATTTAGCACAGGAAGGGCACTGTTTACTGATGGGTTTTATTACTGCTATATTGTTAGTGAGGGAGGCCTTCATATGGCTGCACTGAAAATGCTAAGCAACTCCACTGACTGGTTATACAAATGTCCCTCAAAACCCTCCCTGAGAGTTGGCGGATTGCAGGAAAAAGGGAAACTCAACCTGCAGTCCACTGGGTTCACATTCAGATGAGCCTGGAGGTGCATGAATTACTACCAGTACTATTAAGGCTGCATCTAACCCCTCCATTGTAAATTCTCTCAAGCTGAATAAAATCATCTACAGTTAGCAAGTGTAAAATAAAAAGGGCTTCCCAGAATCAACAGCTTAATCCTAAACTAAACAAAAGCAAGAGAATCTCACCTTGTGTGTCCCTTCAACACTGAAATATATGGGTGAGCACATATGACATTCTGACCCCTTAACAACTCAAAAAAATTAATGCTACTGAATTCAAAGCATTGACCAATGAAGACAGTTGTTAAGGGGTCTAAAAATATATACAGAAAAAGTCAATCACATTTTCCAAACATCCAGTCCTCATTATAAGTTATGGCTGAATTCAGAAACATTACAAATTCTCCATATAACTCTTACTGTAACTGTGGGAGAAAATGGCCAAACAGCTCTATAGATACCAATGCAAATTTTACCCGTTAGCTCTTCTATCGCTTATTCTGGACTTAATGAAAAGAAAACATAAACTGTATTAAAAAGCCTGGGATGTGTTTTAAAAATATCATAACTCTGTACTGCTAGAGTGAATGGGAGAAAACTGGCCAAAATATCACAACTTTTAACACTTAACTGGTAATATGTATGTGGGTAAACTGGCATATTACTCTCATAAGCAACAATGCAAATCTTATAACTCAATTCCTTTACAAATGAATCCAGACTTAATGGAAAAAAAAATAAATTAAATTAAACCCTGGTCTGTTCCAAAATACAGTATAAGAAACTTAATCCACACATTTGGTATGTCAATTTAGAGTTAACTGTCCAACCAGCATTTTATGTGGCAATGGAACTTTTTTCTAAGGCAATATTTCAACAAGATAATAAAGATTTAATGGTAACATTTAATGATAAATATGTGAGTTATAATGAGGACTTAAAGTAATGCTGCAGGCCAAATGAAATTATTTACTGGTGCGATTGCTTGCCTGTGACTGATAGGTCTGCTTGGCGAGACAGACTGGGGTTACTCAACAACAATTATACACATTTCTATCTATCTATCTATTGCCAGACGCCTCAATCCCGCACGGAGTGGCCACAAACAAATCGCCTCTATGTCGCTCTGTCCCCCATCATTTCACTACCCCGCTCCCAACTCACACCCCCCTCTCTCATATACCTCTCCACTCCATCCCTCCATCTCATCCTCGGCCTCTCCTCACCTCCATCTCACTCACATACACTCTCCTCGTCAGTCTTTCACTCTCTATCCTCTCCACATGTCCAAACCACCTTAATGTGTTTCTCCTAACGCTTCCTATCACATCTACATTCACACCACAACGCTCCTTCGTTTCCTCATTTGTTAGTCTGACTCTCCATGTGACTCCACATGCTCCTCTCAAATAACTCATTTCCACTGCTCTCACTCTTGACTTCTGACCCTCCAACAGGGTACAAGCTTCACTTCCATATGCTAGAGTTGGTATCACAATACTGTCATGTAGCAGCTTTTTCACTTCCATGCTCACTTCCCTGTTTCTTATCACTGCTTTCAAGGAACCAGCAACCTTCCTACCCTGCTGTATCCTTTCAAGCACTTCACCCTCCAGACTTCCATCCTTACTCATCACACTACCCAAGTACTTAAATGCACTCACATTCTCCATATCCTCCCCATCCAATTTCACGGTACATTCACTGGCTTCACTTCTCTCGAAAACCATCACTTTACTCTTCCCTACATTCACCTTCAGATTCTGTTTCTTACACACTCTCCCAAACTCATCTACCAAGCCTTGCAGCTACCCTTCGTCTTCACTCAACAACACAGTATCATCTGCAAACAACAGTACAGGGAGTTTCCAAACACTGCCCTCTCTCACTAGGGCCGCTCCAACATCCACTGCCAGACGTTGTATCTCTTTTATAACCACATCCATGTACAGACTGAACAACCACGGAGACAGGACACATCCTTGTTTCAATCCAATCTCCAAATGGAAAGATTCACTCAGTTTGCCATCCACACGCACTGAAGCCTTAGCACCCTCATAAATACTCTTCACTGCCTTCAACAACTTCCTATCCACTCCATATATTCTTAATACTTTTCACAATCCTTGTCTATCCACCCTGTCATATGCTCTCTCCAAATCCATGAAGGCTGCATACAACTTCTTAAACTTTTCCACAAAAGATCTAAGAATGAATATCTGGTCTACACAACCTCTTCCCTTCCTAAAACCTCCCTGTTCTTCTCCAACTAATTCCTCTGTTATTTCCCTAACTCTGTCAATAAGTATCCTACCATATACTTTTCCTATTACACTAAGAAGGCAACTGCCCCTATGATTACCACACACTTCTTTTTCCCCTTTTCATTTGTACAGAGGAATAATTATACCTGACTTCCAATCCTAAGGGACTCTACCTTCCTCCCAGGCCAACATGCACACCTTCCACATCCATTCTATTACTATCTCTCCCCCATGCTTCAGCATTTCACCACACACTCCATCAATTCCTGGGGCTTTCCCCATTTTAACTTTCTTCATTGTCTCTTCCTACTGATTTCTTCCTTTCTTCTCACAACCCTCCTTCTCCCTGCCATTCCCCTATTATGTTCACCATCTCCCTTGATATACAAACATCCTTCAACTCCCTCCCTAACCCCCCAAAAGAAGGATAGTAGATTGCAAGGGAAGGGCAATTTTAGTCTGATGTCCACAACGTTTGGGTTCAAATGACCCAGAGGCCATAACAACAAACTAGCTTGAGCCTGCAGCATTAATAAGTATGAGAAAAATAAAGAGCAATATTAAATGTGGAATGGACGATAGCTTGAAACAGCCGTCCATGGAGAGCAGATGCTATGACGAGATGAGGCTGAGATGATGCTTGCAGTGAAGGGAGGCAGAATAAATGAAGCCTGTTGTGGTACTGATCTTGACACTTCCCAAACTGCTTATCACCTGAAAAGATGAAAGATGCACCATTAGAGATAAATAAGGTACCAGCAAAACACTAAAATCCATAAACCTTTACACACACAGATGTCATATTCTGGGAGGAAATGTACTGAATTATCTCCTTGTTATTTGTCATTTTTACTCATTCTTGGTGGTGGGGCGGATAGCCTTCATGTACAGTAGTGCTAAAACTATAACGGGACAACAGTTACATAAATATCCCTCTACTTTCTTCCTGTTGTCCACAAGGGAGATGGTGAACATAAAAGGGTAGTTGTCTGGATATATAAATGTCCCTCAGTTCCTTCCATATCCCATAAATGTAAGATGGTGGACTGCAGGAGGGGAGCAACTCCAGCCTGCAGTCCACATGATTCATATTTCAGATGAACCTGGGATGTGGCTACCAGTACTCTTTAAGAAATCTACCAAAAATAAAGTTTTAAATATGTCACAAATGTCACCACATAAAGATAGGTAAGTTTACAAAATATTCAAGAAACACTTTCTATCAGAGTCCAAGCTGAGACTCACACTGTTACAAATTTTACTATATATCTCAGATTTCACTTTTCTCAATAATTTCCAGCATTTGGTGGGAAGTAAAATTATCTGATTTGACACTATGTATAGCTTCCAGTCCATAGAAAACAGCTGTATCATGGCCAACCTCAATTTGTTTGGATGTATGTATGTATTTATGTATGTATGAATGCTTGCAGCAATTGTTGGCATGTAATTAGCTGGTTTTGGCACTTAGTTTAGCTTCCAGTCCACAGAAAGCATTAACTGAACCATGACCAACCCCAGTACAGGGATTCCTTCAGTGGAAGCATGGCATCAATAATATATGTGTTTTCATTCTAGAGTGGGAAAAAGAGGTATAGATGATGATGATGATGATGATAAAATTCCACTGATATCCAGAAAGCTAATATGCAAGCTTTCCCTAATTTAAAGAATTAGCTATATGGAGGATAAACTGCAAAAACCTGTTTGAACCAAAGGGAAATTCCTGTTTGTGAATTAAATCATCTGGAGATAGTTACTATGAATATAATTTTGAAGCTATCACTGCACTAAGTGTGGTCTACAATATATAACATAAAAACTGCCTACCAGAATACCAATGGTTCCTAAAAAGTTAGCTTGCTACTTTATCCTGATTTGCAGTACCACTCACAAGTGCTGCCTACGTCTTCATTCACCATTATCATTCTTTTTCAGTGTACCCTCTTCTCTTCCTGTTTCTTTCATCCTCCCCACTGCTTTTCAGCTGTACCCTTCTTTTCACCTCAGGTGGCTATACACAATGTGACAAGCCTAAAGGTTTCCTGTAACCATTTACAATGCTGGGTGGTAACCATACCTAATGGGATGATGTGGAGCCTACAACAGGGTTCCATTTAACGTGGTGGAGATGCAAATGCAGTTTTCATCTGGGAACCAAATCTTCACACTCTTCCCCATGCCTCACTGTGGTGAGGTGCTGTGTACCACAAGGGAATACTGGTTCACTGCACACAACAACCCTGCAGGGGCAGTTGCTTGCCAGTGGATGATTGGTCTGCTTGGCCACGCAGACTAAGGTTAATTAGCAAGAACAATAGTACCAGTTATACTGGGTGGGAAAATAATAAGATAACCTATTCAGACCAAGGGGGATTTCCCATATGTGAATTAAATCATCAGTTTAGTCAGAAAGTGATGTGGGATGAAGGCTAACTGCACCTAATACCCACAAGCTTTCAAATGATGACCGTCAATATTCCCAGACTTCCACTCCATTATTAATGGGGTTTAAGCAAAGAACCCATCATCATCATCATCATCACTGTTATCATCATCATCATCATAATCTTGATCTCCTTACCTGCAAGCAGTGTTGGATGGATGTACACTATAAATGTGGATGCCAAACTGAACTTTGCTCTGCTCATGGCTGTTTTTCACTCTGCTCAATCTACAATGCCCTGGAAAGCAAAAAATACTTGTTACACTCTCTTCACACCATCATGGAAAGCAAAAATTAAAACTACTATTACTACTACTAAAAATAATAATAATAATACCAGAGGATAGAAAAAAGGAAGAATATAAAAGGGAAGTGGAGGAGCAATTGGGTAAATATAGATTGGAGCAGATGGGGGACGTGGAAGGTGTGTGCAAGATATTCAAAGAAGAAATCTGTGCAGCATGTGAGGTGGTATGTGGGGTGAAGAGAAGACGAAAGGGGGTGCAGGGAACAGCATGGTGGACTGAGGAGGTGAGAGAGGCTGTGGCACAAAAGAAGAAAGCATATAGTGAGTGGATGAGGAACAGGAGTGTTGAAGAAGTTGAGAGACAGAGGTGAGAGTTGTATGTAGAGAGGAGGAGAGAGGTGAAAAGATTAGTAAGAGAGTAAGAAGAGAGTGGATGAGGAATTTGGAAGGAATTTGAGTGCAAAGTGGAGGGAATATAAGAAAATGTTCTGGAAAGAGGTAAAAAGAGTTAGGCAGGGTGACAAAGAAGTTAGTTGGAGAGTGAAAGATAAAAATGGTAGATTACTAGTAGAGAAGGGCGAAAAGTGAACAGATGAAGAGAACACTTTAAGGAATTGTTGAACATAGAGAATGAAAGTAATGCAAGTATAAGTGGCTGGGGAATGGTGGGGAGAAGGAGGGATGTGGGTAGAGAGGAAGAAATCAGCAGGATGGAAGTAGTGGAAGCAATGAAGAAAGTTAAAATGGGGAAAGCCCCAGGAATTGATGGAGTGTGTGGTGAAATGCTGAAGTATGGGGAAAAGATAGTAATAGAATGGATGTGGAAGGTTTGCAGATTGGCCTGGGAGGAAGGTAGAGTCCCGGAGGATTGGAAGTCAGGTATAATTATTCCCCTGTACAAAGGAAAAGGGGAAAAAGAAGTGTGTGGTAATCATAGGGGCATTTGCCTTCTAAGTGTAACAGGAAAAGTATATGGTAGGATACTTATTGACAGAGTTAGGGAAAAACAGAGGAATTAGTTGGAGAAGAACAGGGTGATTTTAGGAAGGGAAGAGCTTATGTAGATCAGATATTCATTCTTAGATCTTTAGTGGAAAAGTTTCTAGAGAAGGGAAAGAAGCTGTATGCAGCCTTCATGGATTTGGAGAAAGCATATGACAGGGTGGATTGACAAGGATTGTGGAAAGTATTAACCTGAGGTGTCCCGTCAACGTATGGGTACGTCGAAATGTTATGTCACAGCTAGACCCATCGACGTACCCGTATGTTACGCAATTGCAAGGTCAGTCATTTGCACAATTTTCAAGTTTCACGGGTGATTTTTGGTAGGCATATGTGGGAGACCTTCCTCTATCTGCAGTCAATTGGGGATGCTGCCTGGCCCCACCTGACCTCCCTCTCCCCCCCACACTCGGCAATTCACCTGTTAGCAATGACCTGGCCAGTAAAGACATGTCGTGTCACAGTCTCTCCAATGACAAAATTCACGGTGAAAGTGATTGCTGAGCTGGAGGACAAAGAAATAAAGAAGCTAGAACAAGAAACAAACATAAGTGATGAGGTGGTAATGTCATAAAGGAAGGTGCCATATATGGATGTGTTTGGTGACTGAACTATGCTTCTGTTGCCTATATAATTGTGTGAAAACCAATATAGTCTTGTACTACACATAAATTCGTACCAAATAAATAAATAAATACGTAATTCAAAATGACATGAATTAGTTTACCCTCCCACAGTTCATTTTCTTTGAGGCCAGATACCCTGAGAAAGAACGAAAGGTAAGGCTGACTCATCACCTATAGCACCATTTATAGGCTCAGGAGGGTGATTTCTCTATGAATTCTCGAAGTTTCTTACCAAAAGCGAAGGATTGAGCCCCCCCCCAAAAAAAAAAAAATCGAAATTGCTCGGAACTGGGGGGTATCAGAGGTAGGAAATCGGTTGGGACATGACGGGTTAAGAATATATGGAGTAGATGGGAAGTTGCTGAAGGCCGTAAGAGTATGTATGAGGGTGCTAAGGCTGCAGTGTGTGTGGATGGTGAACTGAGTGAATTTTTCCATTTGAAGGTTGGTGTGAGAAAAAAAACGAGCGTCCTAGATACTCCTCACTGTAAGTTAT
>JAGKTI010042813.1:0-10054 GCA_018397915.1 Birgus latro
GTTTGTTTTGATCATGTGATTCACTGTACTGTTTTTCCACACTCCACAGGACTGAATTTGTAAGTTCAGCGTTTACATTACTGTTCTGGTAAGTATATGTGGAAGTTAAAATACTATTAAATAACGTTAAAGCAAGAAATAAAGTCTCATAACCAGTTTACCTGATAGCCATTGGGATGTTGACTGGATTAGTTGTTCTTTTAAGATTTGCGGTAGTGCTTTTCCATAGGACTGAAATTCAAAGTTCAGTATTTACATTACTGTTCTGGTAAGTTTATGTGCAAGTTAAAATACTATTAAATAACGTTAAAGCAAGAAATAAAGTCTTATAAGCAGTTTATCTGATAGCCATTGGAATATTGAATTGTTTAGTAGCCTTAGATCAGCTGAGTTACCAAAACAGTGAGGATGGCAGATGCTGGAAGGTCATGTATTGATTGAAGACGTTTATTTGATAGTGTTTGTATGCTCAAGTGTCAACAAAACTCACATTTAACATATTAATAATCATTTATATATATATGCACTTGTATTATGGAGCTGAAGTAGTCGCCATCTTCTTTGTTTACAAACAGGGGAGCATATGCGTCGGCTGCTGTGTGTCGGCTGCCGGCTGGGAGCATCGAGGTTAGGGGGAAAATTATGAAGTTTGCGACGTCAAAAACTTTTTTCTTTCGCGAAAAATGAAGCGTCGAAGTAAAATTCGTCAAAATGTGGGGGTTGTCTGTGTGTGTGTATATATATATATATATATGTACAGTATGTATGTATGTGGATGTGATAGGAAGCGTTAGGAGAAACACGTTAAGGTGGTTTGGGCATGTGGAGAGGATGGAGAGTGAAAGACTGACTAGGAGAGTGTATGTGAGTGAGGTGGAGGGGGGGAGAGGGAGGGGTAAGAGGGAGGCCGAGGATGAGATGGAGGGACGGAGTGGAGAGGTACATGTGAGAGGGGAGTGAGAGTTGGGAGCGGAGTAGTGAAATGGCAGGGGACAGAGCGACATGGAGGTGATATGTTTGTGGCAACCCCGTGCGGGATTGAGGCGTCTGGCAATAGATAGATAGATGTATGAATGTATTCATACACACTTGGAGGTACTTTGTCTTTTTTTTTTTTTTTTTCTTTTTTTTTTAAAGAAAAATTTTTTTTTTTAGACTCTCTCTCTCTCTCTCTCTCTCTCTCTCTCTTTCTTTCAGTTGGGGAGACCTTTGTTAGTGAGAGCTATAAAACATGCTTTGAAATTCGATTATTTCCAGTACCAGACAGTTTTATTCAGCTGAAAGTAACTGACCTGTTAGGTGTAGGTAGATGGCTACCTTCTGCCTAGGGAGGTACTTTTGTGGAAGTGAAGTGTGACTACAAGCTTATTAACTAGCCACACAATCATCACTTTAAGGTAGGAAACATTCAGCCACACATCAATAGAGTCAACGTCCAAGCTGAGACTCTCACATTGTTACAGAGTTTATTAGATATTACACAGCAAGGTATCTTTTCTTCCCAACAGCCTCCAGCAACTGTTGGTAAGTAATTAGGTGGTTTTAGCTCCATAGAAAAGATTAGTTGCACCATGACCACCCTCACTATGGTGCTTCCTTAAAACATCATATCATTATAATGTATATATGGATATATGAAACCTGCCTGTTGGTAAAATGTGATTTGGTGTGTTTGCTTCTGATGCCAGCATTTTGTTCACCTGAAAGAAAGCTTCCAATGAAAAGGCTGATAAAATTGCAGTTTGTGTTTGTGATGTGTGTGTGTGTGTGTGTGTGTTATGTGTGTGTATGTGTGTATGTATGTATGTGCAGTATGTGTGTATGTATGTATATTTTATGTATGTCAACAATGGAGTCTACTAAATCACGGCTTTATGAGACTGAACACGTGCTGCAATTTGAGAATTCCGCAAGTTAGATATAGCAAATCTAATGGGGAAAATTACTGTTGGGTCTGTCACGGACGAAAAGTTGCCCCTCCTTAACCCCAAACGTAGCTACATCAAACTGGTTGCCAGCAAACACTAACAACTCGGAAAGAAATTAGTAAAGCATATTGAATGGGAATGAACAGTATTTGAAGATTCTTACCTGACTCTGACTGACAACATTGCTTGAATGGATGGGGGACGAGGAGAGGGGTTCCAAGGCTTGTGGTGGACTTTGCCATCTCAGCATGAGGTGAGAGTACTGCTGCCTCACGCTGCCACCTCTGTGCCGCTTCCTCGTCATCATTCCCTCAGGAACCCCTCAAAGTCCACACTGGAGACAATGGAAATGGTGACGTCGTCGCCCTCATCTGCCTCCATGTCATCGTAAGAGTCGTCATTTTGTTTGAGAATAATTCTTTACCAAATGGGTGCGGCCTTTCCATATTTTCAGTTGGAATGAGTCTTCCACACGTTACTTATTATTATTCCTGGATTACCACAGTTACTGGTCATTTTTATAAACTTTCCTGTGAAAGCTATAAATGAAGATGTAGAATGCATGGTGCACTGATGCATCCAGCCAGAGCGGTGGTTAGTAGTAAACAACACGACCAGTTGGAGAAATCATCTTACCGGTAAACACTGCCATGGGCGACCTGCGCACTCCTGTAAATATCCCAAGATAAGTGTATTTTAGTTTTTTCCAGTCGCTTCTTGCAGTCACAATTCGATAGTTAACTACCTGCATTGCATATTTACCAAAATTACTTGAGATTGTGAGTTAGTTACAGTAAAAGGCCGTAAATCCGACCACCAATAATTTGAATATCCCAATACTCCAAATTTTTAAAGGAGAAATTTTTTCAATTTTTCTTGGCTTTTTCCAAATTTCTCTGGGCTTTATCTAAGGATTTATCTGGCTTGGACTTGCTCTTGGACTTGGATGTACTTGCCTGCAACTGTTCAGCTACACTTCTTTGCATTTCCTGTGAGTAAAACAATAACCCATATCATTTAAGTGTTCATTTAATGATCACGTACATATTTCTAATGTTTTCAAAAGGACCCTCCTAATAGTCTGGAAAACCAATACAGTTGTCAGAAAGACCCGTACCCTGCCGTTCAGATCACAGGGACTTTTACTGCATAATGTAGAAGAATCACTGCGCCTGTTTGGTAAAGAATTACCTCGTAGAGTCTGTAATGGTGGGCAACTTTGGATTTATTCCATCACTGTCAGTCCTCCTTATTACATCTTACTTTTGGATATAAGTTAATGTTGGCTTCTTCTTCCCCTTCTTCGAAGAAGTTGTAAGCTTGAGAAGGTTATGATCGGCCATGGTAACATGGGCAGGAGGAGGAAGCATGGGGAGGAAGAAAAATATCCTCTTGTAAACCACACCGGAACAACATGCTAACAACAGAGGAGACAGTGCACTGACCTGGGTGCTAAGGCGTCAAGTGTATGCATTCTTAATGCTTGCATGGGAGGGAAGTACTGTGATTGGTGTATAGTAAGTGCAGTGCTTGGATATGATTGGTTTAGTAATTGTCATACTTGAATGATTGGTTTATGCCCAGCTAGATGCGTGGGCTTGAGGTAATGCTGGCATGTATTACATGAGGTATCTGAAGAGTGTTACTCTTGAGGCTGAGTTTGTAAATTTCATGTAATTTCCTTTAGTTACTGATACTGCAGATAGTTGCACGATGTTGCCGGGCATTATGAATCCGCAATTTAGGAGATTTCACTGTGCATGTATATATATCATCACCATCATCATCATCCAGACCTTTCCCATCCTAGGGCAATGTGAGGAGTAGCAACGTCCAGACAGCCCAAATTTGCCCAGTCCAGTGGGCCACGCTTCCATTAACTCACCATTCAAGCTCCCAGAATCCTGGCTTTTATCTGATATGCCAATATATATATATATATACAGTATACATACATACATATATATATATATATATATATATATATATATATATAATATATGTATATATATACAGTAATCCCTCCATTATCCAGTGTAATAGAGCCAAAGGCATGTCTGGAAATTGGTTCTGTCCGGTTATTGTCCATGAAGCTCCCGCACCAGTACTTTCGGACCCTAACCAAACCTAACTCAGAGAACCACCTACACTACCTACCTCCCTACTGGACATGCATAGCACTTATTTAAGACCCTATTTGTGTAAATAATGGACGCAAAGCATGAATCAATTTAAATTTAACCAGAAAATGATGATTTGGAAGTGAGTATGGCAAAGATGTTCACCAGTTGACAGTATGGTGAAAGTAGGTATCGGACATGAAAATCACTATAAAATTCACCTTTTTCATATCTTATGCACTCCAATATGGGACCAAAGCAAGAAATACATAAAATATAACCAGAAAATGATGATTTAGAGGTGAGTATGGTAAAGATGTTCACCAGTTGACATCATGGTGAAAGTAGGTATTAGACATGAAAATCACCCTTTTCACAGCTTATGCACTCAAATATGGGACACAAAGCATTAAGTAAATAAAATGTAACCAGAGAATGAGGATTTAGAAGTGAGTATGGAAAATATTTGGCAGTTGACAGTGTGCTTACATGTCCGTGGTGGTTGTTACGAAGATTACCCAACCTCCAAGGCTCTGACACTGGTGAAAATACTCTTCAAACATGTACAGTAATCCAGTGTTGAGCTGCACTTAATCCTTAGCACTGTGAATTATGGTTGTTTAAACAAAAACGAACACTACCGCCAGCCATCCCGACAAACGTTGACTCATGATGGCAGTTGAGAGGGAACTGGGGGTAGGGGAAGGGGAGCCTGGTGAGGGTGAGAAGCGTGTGGAAACACAGGTGTTCGGTGCCGCACGCCAAATTCAAACTCTTACGGGTTAAAAATAATAGGATTTTTTTCAGTTTTTTTGCATTTTAATGTTCGGACAATAGGGTGTCTGAATATTGGGCGTCCGGATAGTAAGAGTTATTACTGTATTTAACATTATAGTGCCCCATGAATCTTCACTGCCTCCTGAGTCCCATTCCTCCCAGTTCACCTCTTTACAATTAAAATTACCCATTAGAATTATATTGTTGCTTTTTCAGTCACTTTCTGTAGATTACTAACCATGTCTGACAGCATCTGATATTCAACGTCATTCCATGCTCATGTCTTAGGGGGAACATATACTACTGCCATATCTCTCTTGCCATTCTCTCCAGTTTCTAATTTCACACGTATCACTTCAGCCGTACCCTGTCCGGTTTCCACAGTATCCTCATTTATGTTGTTCTTCACTTCTTTCATCACTCCTCCTCCCATTTTTTCTTTTCTGTCTCTTCTCCACAGTTTGTATTTACCATCTCCCATATGGATTTCAATATCCTCTCTTGGTCTCTACAAAGCACATAACATCTGGTTCATGTACGCTCAAGAAATCATTGATTTCTAACCTTGGCGATACTAAACCATCAGCATTATCATATGCCACTTTCAAACATTTTTCGTTGTTTTTTATTCCCTCTTCTTACCCTCTCTCCGTCAGTACCACTTCCTCAGTTTCTGATCTATACCTCTCCAATTGAACACTGTCTTCTCTTCCTCTGTTTTCTGTTCGTTTTTTGCCTTTGTTTCCTTTACTAACTTCTTTATTTTAGCTCTTTCTTCCTCACTTACATCTCTCCTTATCCAAACATTCTTGAACCCATCTTTGTGTGATAATTTCCATTATCTGTTGATGATTTCCTTTACCATCACCTGAGACTCAAACTTTACCTTAAGTGGCCTTGCCACTCTTTCCCTGTACTTTCCTAACCTAAACACTTCTTCAGTCTCTTCTTGAGCTTCGTTGTTACCCTCCATAACTACTGATATTATCTCTTTACCTTACACAGTTCTTCTCTTTCCCTTTCTGATCTTACTGTCATATGTTTTTCTTTTACTCCTGAAATTATCACGCATTTTTTCTTGTCTGCTACATTTCTAACTAAGGATTCTCTACTTCTCAGTACTCTAACCACTTCCTTCTCCACCTTTTCCCTTGCTTTGTTGTTCTGTAATCTCTTTCAGATTTACGTTTCCGTCCTCTTGAATTTTCTTCCACCCCTTTGTTGCTCCTTAATTTCCTTAATGTGCTCATCTTGCATTCTTGATTTTGATTCATATTCATCTAGTTTACGTTTCATCCTATCCCTTTCTTCTTCCAACCTCTTATTTTCCCTTGAGCTGTTTCATTTAATTTGTGGCAGATTCATTACTCACTTTTAACTCTGTAACTTCTCTTTCTTGTTAGCACTGTGTGTGGATAATTTTTCCAAGTTATTCTGCAGTACTTTGATCTCTCTCTCCCGTTCTGAGGTCCGTTCCTGCAAATCTCTAATTACCGACCTTACCTTTTTTAACTCTTGGATATTCCTCTCTGCCATTTTCTCCACTCTTGCTACTCATGTTTGGTTTAGTACTTCCTTTTCCCATATCTTCATCGGAGAAGCCTTCAAATTCCCTGCCACCAGATCTAAACAAAGAATGATCTTTCTGTGCCATGATGCAACCATACGGAGACTTTATATTTCCACTGTATCTTGTACAGGTAACCCCCACTTAACGAATGGGTTAGGTTCCTGGAAACCCGTTCGTTATGTGATTTTTCGTTGCACAAGCCCATTATAACATGGGTTAAGCAGGGTTTGGTTCCAGACTTCCGATTTCCCCCCCCCCCCCCCATCTACTAGTATTCACCCTTCTTTGCTCATTATGAATAAATGTTTGTGTATCTTATGACTCCATGTACGTACAGTACTTCTACATTCTACAAATACATACGGCACTTGATTTAAAGATACTCGACACTGTAGATGGAACCAGGTCATGGAGGCGAGCTATAGTTTGTTTTTCACCACGTTCGTGCCGCCTTACTATATCCAGCTTAGTCCCGAGTGTAAAGCTCTTCCTGGAGGCCTTGGCTGCTTGTTGGCAAGGGCTAGTTGCAGGTCATTTAGGCATGATGAGCGAAAAGTAGTGCAGTAATGCACATGCGAACTTGGCAAGGCTACAGCTGTTTTGTTTTGAATAGTAGTACGAGCATTGTGTCGCTAGAGGCGCTGCTGTCAACGGCTGCTAGTCACTGTGTGCAACTGGCTTCTCTGTTGGATGATTCGGCTGATAATTGGTAAACTAAAAATTGGTAAAATTATTGTTTCAACCTCTAACAGAATTAGGAAATTTTGAACCTTTTCATCGATATTTTAGACAGTTCTAAGACACTTTTCTTCTGTGGCATCTTTCTTGCAAATTATTTTTATTTTACTCCTGAAGATATCTAAACCTAACCTAACCTAACCTTAAGGAGTAAAATAAAAATAATTTGAGACGAAAATATCATAGAAGAAAAGTGTCATAGAAATTTCTAAAATATCGAAAAAATGGATCAAAACTCGTAATTCTGTTGGGGTTGAAACAATAATATAACCAAAAAATTCATTAAACCAAGTCTAGGCATTCGTTGCACAAGTGAAGGGTAGTAAAACACAATTTTCATTAAACCGATTTTTTCATTGCGTAAGTGTTCATTGTGTGAGGGTTGCCTGTACTCTTTATGACCGAAACTCGTGTTTTATATATATATATATATATATATATATATGTCCGACGGGACCACCACTCACACACTTATTCACATAATCACAATAAGGCTGGTCTCCTTTTCAACGCCGATTGGGCGATTGTTTCCCCATGATCCATAAGGAGCTCTGTCTCCGTCTCTGTCGGCGTGTGTGTAATTCACCGAGTGAGTCAGGATCACGTGATGCTGTGTGTGTGTGTGTGTGTGTGTCAGTGGATATCATGCTGGTTGGTGTTTCTCCTGCACCCATTCTTTTGTCAAATAAATTTTGTTGGACATAATATTTCCCCACCTCAAGGTGATCGTTAAAACTGGAATTCGTTAACAGAGGGTTCGGTATATCGAGGGTTTACTTTATGTGTGTGCATATATATATAGAGAGAGAGAGGTATACATGGCAAGTGATGAGAAGGGTGGATGGTGAACTGAATGAACAGAAGGCAACGATTGATTATGTGTGTGTGTGGATGAAAGGATGAGATGGTGTGTAATGGATGCAAGAGTATATAAAGGTTGGGGGAGTGGACTTTCTGACCACCACTTGGTGCCGGTCAGAATCAAACTCCAAACAAAACGGAGGAAAAGAAGAAGGGAAGGACAGGAGGAAGTAGTTTTTACAAGGAGGGTAGAAAAGTTACTAGAGGATGGAGTAAAGGCAGAATATAAAAGGGAAGTGGAGGAGCGATTGGGTAAATATAGGTCGGAGCAGATGGGGGGCATGGAAAGTGTGTGCAAGATATTCACAGAAGAAATCTGTGCAGCATGTGAGGTGGTGTGTGGAGTGAAGAGAAGACGAAAGGGGGTTCAGGGAATAACATGGTGGACTGAAGAGGTGAGAGAAGGCTGTGGCACAGAAGAAGAATGCATGTAATGAGTGGATGACGAACAGGGGCATCGAAAAAGTGGAGAGATGGAAAAGATAGTTATATGTGGAGAGGAGGAGAGAGGTGAAAAGATTAGTAAGAAGAGAGTGGATGAGGAATTTGGAAGGAATTTGAGTGTAAAGTGGAGGGAATGTAAGAAAATGTTCTGGAAAAAGGTAAAGAGAGTTAGACAGGGTGCCAAAGAAGTTAGCTGGGGTGTGAAAGATAAAACTGGTAGATTACTAGTGGAGAAGGGAGAAAAAGTGAACAGATGGAGAGAACACTTTAATGAATTGTTGAACATAGAGGATGAAAGTAATGCAAGTATAAGTGGCTGGGGAATGGCTGGGAGAAGGAGGGTTGTGGGAAGAGAGGAAGAAATCAGTAGGATGGAAGTTGTGGAAGCAATGAAGAAAGTTAAATTGGGGAAAGCCCCAGGAATTGATGGAGTGTGTGATGAAATGCTGAAGCATGGGGGAGAGATAGTAATAGAATGAATGTGGAAGGTGTGCAGATTGGCCTGGGAGGAAGGTAGAGTCCTGGTGGATTGGAAGTCAGGTATAATTATTCCCCTGTTCAAGGGAAAAGGGGATAAAAGAAGTGTGTGGTAATCATAGGGGCATTTGCTTTCTTAGTGTAATAGGAAAAGTATATTGTAGGATACTTAGTGACAGAGTTAGGGAAATAACAGAGGAATTAATTGGAGGGTTTAGGGAGGGAAGAGGTTGTGTAGACCAGATATTCAGTCTTAGATCTTTAGTGGAAGAGTTTCTAGAGAAGGGAAAGTTGTATTCAGCCTTCGTGGATTTGGAGAAAGCATATGACAGGGCTGATAGACAAGGACTGTGGAAAGTATTAAGAATAAAGTATATGGAGTAGGTGGGAAGTTGTTGAATGCCATGAAGAGTATGTATGAGGGTGCTAAGGCTGTAGTGTGTGTGGTTGGTGAACTGGGTGAATTTTTCCATTTGAAGGTTGAATTGAAACAAGATATATATGAGTTTAGTCCGGTAGTTCCTCGAGTCCGATAAAAGCGAATTCCGGTCTATTGAAGTCCGTTATTTCGAGGTTTTACTGTACTTCCTTTTCAGTGGAATACAATCTCTAGCACCTCTTTTCTTGGTAACACCAAGTAAAGTTGGGGGCTGGGGTGAACACAACGGACCCCCATGTCTTCTTGAAGCAAACTGGTCTCACGTGGTTATGTAATGCATGTTGTGGTGCAAAGGATACTAAAAGGATAAACTGGCAACCCCAAGCGTTGGCAGGCGAATACACAAAGTCTATCTATCTGTCTATTGCCAGACGCCTCAATCCCGAATGGGGTGGCCACAAACAAATCGCCTCCATGTCACTCTGTCCCCTGCCATTTCACTACCACACTCCCAACTCACCCCCCTCTCTCATATACCTCTCCACTCCATCCCTCCATCTCATCCTCGGCCTCCCCCTCCCTCTCGCCCCTTCCACCTCACTCACATACACTCTCTTCGTCAATCTTTCACTCTCCATCCTCTCCACATGCCCAAACCACCTTAACGTGTTTCTCCTAACGCTTCCCATCACATCCTCAACCACACCACAATGCTCCTTCACTTCCTCATTTGTTAGTCTGTCTCTCCATGTGACTCCAC
>JAGKTI010042814.1:0-10054 GCA_018397915.1 Birgus latro
TGTGTTGATAACTGATAACTTAAAGGAGTGCAGTGCAATAAGGTAGAAACACACACACACACACACACACACACACACACACACACACACACAACAGACGTCGTCATATGCCAGAGGGGATGAACTGAATCTGTTCCCATTTTTTACGCGAATGCACAACTCTGAGTTAACACAATTTATCTCCAAGTTTGATCATTCAATTGCAAGTTTGGTGCGTGAATCGGATTAAGAAGTGTGAGGACTCCCGCCTCATGAATTGCCAATATCCTTAATTTAGTCGCTAACTTTTAAACTTTTATCGCCGGTGGAGGGTCAAACTTTCGGCCCCAGTTTTGAAGACGAACCGTCCTTTTCAGGTTTCTCTCAGGCTTTCAAAAGTATTATCGTATCTCATAGTTTTACACAGTTTAGACTCGGGATAATTTTATGATATCAGAACTGGATCCTACAAAGCCATATTGACTCCTTTAATTCGGTGGTGTGGTTTATTTTATTAATGTTACCTCCTCATGCTTTACCACCCTCTTCTTTCCCTCCTTTTTCCTTCACCCCAAGTCTTTTCCACCTTATCCCTATCCTCTCTATGCCACCCTATTCTCTCCATTCCACCTAACTCTCCTCCTCACGTTCCCTCTCCTCTCCTCACCACTCTCTTCTTTCCCTCTCTTTATCCTGCTCCAAACTCTGCCTATACGTCCTATAGCACCCTCCTCTTCCCTTCCTCTGCACACATAATTTCAACTTGCCTATATCTGATGCAAGCTCATTTTCAGCTGAATATATTAATTCCTTGTATTTGAAAGTGAGTCCTTCCAAAACGAACACACACATAGAGATATAAACAATGCTTTTTATAGACCAGGTTCTTCACGTGACCTACAAAAACGAATTTAAGAAGCAAAAATCAGGGTAAACTTTCTTAATACTTCCTCGCGATATAAGCTTTTAATATTTCCTTGCGATATAAGTTCTTAGTATTTACTCGAGGTCATTCACGTCCACAGGAGACTAAAAGATCAATTAGAAGAGCTACAAATTCAGTCGTCACTGTCTGAATAGGTTTACCGAGCCCGTAAATCTGACAACAACTCGAGGACGAAGGCAAACTTAGAGATTTGGGAGAGTTTCTTGCTGACACCTAGCGAGATGAAGATGGCCAGTTGGATTGACTTTGATTTGGTTGAGTTGAATTAGGTTAGGTTAGGATAGGTTACGTTTATTCACTTTAGGTTAGACTAGACTAGACTGGATTGGGTGAGGATGCATTGGAGCAGCAAAGCTAAACGGATTGCAGAAAGAAGTCATACAGTGTGATCAGAAATAATATAGAAATAGAGGGGAAATTTGATCTGAATGGAAAGGCTGAGGACACAAAAATGAAACTACAAAAAAAAGTAGCCTACATACACGAGAAAGAGAAAGGCACAAAGCAAGATGGTGTATAACGGTGAAGAATAAATGCCGGGAACAGGAGTAGAAAGAAATAATAGCATAGACAAACGATTTAAGCTTGTGGAAGGGATAAAGGAAAATGAGAAACTGGGAACATAAATATGAACAAAGGATGCATGAAAAAAGATGGGAACGGACATAAAAAGGATGGGGAAATAAATTTATAAGGTGGAAGCAAAAATAATGTAATGCGGGACAGGACAGGGACAGGAGGAAGTGGATGAGAAAGGATAGAGGAAGTGTGTGTGTGTGTGTGTGTGTGTGTGTGAGAGAGAGAGAGAGAGAGAGGGGAAGAAAGAAATGGACAATGAGAAATGAGTGGATGGTGAATGAAGTGGAGAGGCAAGGAATGAAGTCTCCCACAAGACTGACAAGAGTGAGTGGATGAGAGGCAATGGGGGAAGTGTGCACGGAAGGAGAGGCAAAGTGGTGTGATGAAGGGCTGTCATAAATAAGGGCAGGCTGGTGCTGACGTTATGCTCCATACTTCACCCTAACGTGGCCATCTCAATCCTTCACCACCACCCTGATGGGAACTGTTGAGGAGCAGTGTGGTGTCGGGGTGGTCACAAGGAGAGAAGGGAGAAGTTAAGTTTGGCTCATCCATCACTTTTTTTTGTACCGTGTGTGATGCTCAGCAGGGGATGTGGGGGTGGAAATAGGAAGGAAGGTAAATGTTGAACTTTGAGAAAATATGAGAGGATAAAAATATTTTACCAAAACATTTACAAAAACCTTGTTCAGGTTTATCACTCTTATGGTTAACGATTCTAAGTTCATATGTTGACTATCAAGTAAAGCATATTTCAGGAAGTAAGACAAATAATGTTCAGTGGTAGGAGTTTAGCGAATACGGGGCTGAGAACATAAGTTATGAGGAGGATAAACTACAGAAATAAAACAAGACAATAAATAAATCAAAAGTTAAGAAAAAATGAAATAAGATAATCTTTGCGAGGCAACAGAGAGGCGAGTAAAAAAATGGCTGCAGATGAGAAGACAGTGAGTTGTATTCTCATTGCCACGGAACAGTTCGTAGCACTTCCTCTTTTTGTATACTGCACTTTGAAATAATTCATGTGCATGTTATTTAAAATTCTGCTATCGACATAGCTTGCAGCAGTACCATTAAGAGGACATTAAGGTATCGCAAGTAGAACATTTCACTGAGGAAGAAGTGTGAAAAATCTCCTTAGTCAACTAGAATACAGGTCAGTGAAGAACAGATGAGGGGAAGAGTTAACATGGACCACAGACAAAGACTGTGGACGGGACACACTTGTACACAGCACAACACGACATGACACTACTCCACATCACACAACACAGCACCACTCCACACCACACCACACCACACCACACAACAGCGCAACACAACACGCTTGCAGTTATGTTGGCTGAGGCTATGTCGGAAAATTTTACTTAGGAAGGTTTTATCCAATTTTCTGAGGTGTTGCGAATATTCTGAAGATACAACTGCGCTCATACAAACAGCATGACTATATCCTACTCACCCCCAAAGATGACCCAAAAGATGTAGTGTGTAATGGCATATTTCTGACATTAAGTGGATATCAAAAGCCATCTTAATTACACTGAAAAATACTCTCTCTCTCTCTCTCTCTCTCTCTCTCTCTCTCTCTCTCTCTCTCTCTCTCTCTCTCTCTCTCTCTCTCTCTCTCTCTCTCTCTCTCTCTCTCTCTCTCTCTCTCTCTCTCTCTCTCTGTGGGCTAGTAATGTAGGATGATCCACTACCAAGATGCTGCTGGAGATTAGTCACCATTATGCAGTACCTGAGATAGTTTCCACGGCAGGAGCTTGGCGTAAGACGAGGAGAGGAATAAGGAGAGGAGAAAAGGAACAGGGGAAGAGGGAAGGAGATATAGGGAACGAGGAGGAGAAAGAGGTAGGAGAAGAGGAAAGGAAAAATGGCGACAGAATGTGGCGGAGTTGCAAGGAAAGGGACGTATGTACAGGAGGAGAAAGAGAGAGAAGTAAGAAAGACGAAAGGAGTGAGAAGAAAGCAGAGGAAGGGGATTAGAGAAAGGGAAGGAGAGGAAGTAGAGAAAAAGTAAGAATTGTAAGAGTAGGAAGAGAGATACGAAAGGGTTCAAAGTATTATCGACTGGAGTGTAATTTGTGCTGGTGGAAGTGCAAGGACCTCGCATTTCAAGGTCTGTTCTTTATACCTTGCTTGCACCAAAGTTCCTCGTCACGCTAAAGGTCACTGCCAATTACGTCTCCCACGAGGCTCAATTAAACCTGGAAATTAAGACTCTCTGGCCAAATTCTTCCTTCCCCTTTTGGCGTCCGTCTATCGTGCGCTTCATTCTTGACTGAACTTCTAGCTAGGTTATCCCCTTAAATGCAATAACGTTTAATTTTAATCTTGCTACATGCAGCCAGACCGATTTATTGAGTCTAAGAGATCCCCCTGGCAGTAAAAAGAGTTCTTGATGATCGACAGGTCTTAGTTTTCCTTATACTTACCTTTTCTCCCTTTAATGAATCTTCTCAAGTTTCTGTCTCTCCTTCCATCTTTCTCTGTGTCTCATTTCCTCCTTTCTCTCCCAGTTGCACCCTTTATTTCCCCCCCTCCTCTCCACCTCTTCGCCATTCCTCGTCTCTCTTCTCCTCTCTCACTCTTCATTTCATCATCGTTTCTCTGTTTGATCACATATTTCTTTTTTCAGCTTTTCCTTCTTCGCGTATGTACCTTGCAACATTCTTTTCTTCTCCTTTCCCTCTTTCTCACGATTTTGCTTCTTACTTCTATTTTTTTTTCACTTATCTCTTCTCTCGCCTCCTTTTCACCTTCCCTTTCTCACTGTCATTTCCACTCTTTCATCCACCTTCCTCTTTCTCTCTTTCTGCTACTCCGCTTTTCTTCTTCCCTCCCTTCCTCGCTTCATTTCACCTTCCTCTCTTGTTCTGTTCTTCCTCCTACTTCGTTTTTCTCCTACCCACTCTCCCTCCCTCCCTCCCTTCTCCAGCCACACCAGAGTTCAATACACACTCTCTCGCCCAATTACTTTCCTTTATTAAATCCACACGCCCGCCTCAACGATATGCACTCGGCGCCGTTACTTGCACTGGCATATATTACTGCATAAATTATTATATAAATTATTCCACATAAATCATGAAGCTCCAGCAACATCAAAGCATGCAATAAACTTGGCTTTATGAAGGAATATAATACGACCTTCCATGAATTTATGATGAGGGCATTTGTATTTACAAGTGATGATAATTTAAAACTCAATGCACATTGGTAAGGTCATGATGTTGTAATTTCAGTGAACGGGTGGGTTGGGGGGAGAGGAGGGAGGAAGGAGAATGGGAAGGGAAAGGGAAAGGAATGAGGGAGGGAGAGGATGGAGGAAGGGAAAGGAAGGAAGGAAGGAGAGAGAGGAAGAGGAAATATGGGGAAAGATGACAGAGGGAGAGAGAAGAAACAGCAAATGGAGGAGAGAGAAAGAGTAGCCAGTTTCCTTACCAGAATCTCTAAACATGATGCCTTTACTTACCTTCACTTTTCCTGCCAAGAGCAGATTTCTTTCGTTCTGCATTCTGTATTTTTTTTTATTTTTATATATACTTGACTATGCAGCGGGTCAAACAAATTATACACTCTGCAACACAGGGAACTAGTCGGTATTTATAGGCACCCTTCAGTTAGATATTCCCAACTAGCTGTCATCTCTTACCCCAGCCTCTGACGCCACACACACACACACACACACACACACACACACACACACACACACACGTCAGTCATCACAACAGATGGCTGTAACGAGGGTGACTTCAGCCCCCGTGTACAACATATCCATTAATTCCAGGAATCACATCACTCGATTAACCCCTCCACTATCTTTTTTTTTTTTCTGTTTTAATCCCTGCGACCAAATTACCTCGCTTTCCTCTGAAGACCCCCCCAGTAGCGATGGGATTAACTCATTCAGTCAGGACATCATTAATACTTTATACTTGTTGCTATCAGCCGATTGTAATTTAGATTAGGAGAGTATTCTTGTAGTGAAAGGGTAAACGAATTCTGTATCCAGCCTATCTAGTTCGGAAAGTCTCCCTTTAACTGACGAGCATTGTATGGGATAGCAGGAATATAGTTAAGAATGGCGTCGTGGGGATGAACGGGTTAATGAAGGCTATATCGCACTTCCCTCCAGCTGCACGTGCCTCTCTCATGTTGAATAGATGGTCTGACGGTTTCATGAATAAAATCCAAAAAACGTTTATCAGAGCGAAGGGATTTACCTCTTCAGTACGGTGACGTGTTGTCTTAGCTAATTTTTGCTACCTTTGGACAACTTTATTTACCTATTTATTTATTTCAGCTCCAGAAAGACCTCTAGCAGTGAAGAGATTGTTGTAAATATTGTATAACTCTTTCAGTTGGACAGGTCTCTTCTGAGGTGAGTAAAATCGTCTGGAGAAAGCAAAAATAAACTGGAATATACATCACCGTATGGATATAGTCAACACTCTGGACACGTATAGCCTACTCGGATCATGGCTGGTTGCATTTTTTGGCTGTCCAGTCCCAGTGTTCATCCCGGGTGGCCGCAACAAAAATTCCAATAAGCCCCTGTCACCACTCATCTCTCCTCCATCGCTGACAGTCCAAGCCGCCCTCCCTCATGCACTCCTGTTTTGCTCACAGTTCTTTTAAACTATGGCTACATTCCTCTTCCATTACGGCGGGCACGCAACACCCTTCTGATAACGCTCTCACCCCTCTTCTGCTCAACTCCATTTCTTTCACTGTTTCATTTATGGAACTGGTCAACTCTGGAACTGTCTTCCACAAAGTGTCTTCCACTGCCTATGACCAGTCTTTTTAAACGCAGCGTGTTCAGGCATCTCAGAATGAACAAATCTTGAATTTGGCTTTCTTTTGGTTCAACTGTCTTTGGAAGGGAGTTGTCTTTGTTTCTTTTTTGTAACATAAAAAACTACTCCTCAGAAAAAAAATGTTCAAATAACAGGATGGTTTCAGTGAGCGCTAGAGAAAGAATACAGCGGGGGGGGGGGGAGGGAGTTATGGGTAGAAGGGATCAATAAAGTGGGCATGAGTGTCAGAAATGAAGATCAAGTAGGACTGGAATGGTGTCATCAAAGTGATATAAGGGGATGGCCATTATGGTAACTGTGACAAGGGATGAGAGACCAGGAAATTATGGACAGGGTTTGGGAAGGGGAGAGTGGGAACGGGGAGAGAGTGAGAGTGGAAAAGTAGGGTGGATTTGTAAAAGAAACTGCGGGATGGAGAGCCGAAAGGAAGAGTAAGGTAAGGATGGCCAAGAAGAGTGATTGGTAAGGTGGATGAATGATATTTGGAGGAAGAATCCAGCATGTAATGGATTAGTGAGAGATGTGAGGAAGAGAACAGGATGGAATAGAAACAGTGTTGAATAGGGAGGAAACAGAAGCAAATACGGGATCAGAAGTAACAAAACCATAGCGTCTCCAGACTTCTTGTAACACCTTAATCAGAAGTTCCTCCTACCACTCATGTAACCCTCCCTCCTTATCCTCCTATACTCTCTCTCTCTCTCTCTCTCTCTCTCTCTCTCTCTCTCTCTCCAGTTTATTCTAGGTAACTACCAATTTTTTTCTCCATTTCATGCCACATTCCCCATTATGGTCTCCTTCACGCTGGCTCCTGAAGCAGCCGTCTCTCGTTACCCTCCATCACCACTCCTTTCCCCCCTCCCTCTCTTACTTTCTCACCTCATACATAATTCACGCTCTCACTTCTGCCTTCTCCCACCTCTCCTCCCCCTCTTCAGTCACTCCTCTCCATCGACCCTCTCCATCTCTCCCCCCCCCTCTCTCTCTCATTAGGCTTATAAACATATGGAACAAATCACCGAACAAAGTGGCTAAGTGCAGTACAGCCTTATAAATTTCACGTGTACAGGTGCACAGCTTCAGATCCCAGCTAAACGTGTAACATGTGGATAGGAAAAAAGAAAATCACACACAACACGGACGACACAGCCACAAATCAGCATCTTTGCCGGTCAGTCACCTTCCATTACGAATATGCATTAAAACAGTCCAAAGCTTGTATTTTTTATTCATCCTCTCCCGTAAATTTTCTGCGTGACATTTTCAAATACCGTAAGGCGTTCCTCACTCTCCTGTCATTCTTAGCTGAAGGGACTGGTGGATGGAGCGAGTCATCTTGAAAAGTTAATGGCTATGTTGTTTGATTTCCTTTCTAGTTTTCCGACTGCTCTCAGGTTTCCTCCCCCTCCGTCCTTTATTGTCGTATATTAAACTTCATGGTTTATTACTCCCGGGTGGAGGGCAGTCACTGTCGGTGCTAGTAGGCCTACACTGGAAGTCGGCATTTCCTTTGCCAATTGTGTTAACTCTGCGAGAACCTAATGGTATCTTTCTAAGGAACTAGTAATGGCTATTATGCTCACAGCCTGCAAAGTTTGTCCCTTCCCAGAGAAACTTGGACAAGAAAGGTAACCACATTCGAGATCCATCCTTTCAATATGCTTAGACACATTGCATGTAAAAGACTGGAGGTCATAGGCAATGAGAAAGGCAGACTGAGAAAGACGTTTCAGTTACTGAACTGCACACATGAATAACTGAGTACCAGTTAATTCTTGCATTATAGTTGGATGAAGAAGGGTGAGTGTGTACATTTAGACAGTTGATCAATCGGCAACTCGACATGTAAGGGAATTATAATGGCCTTTACTGAACATCCCAAGTGTTGTTTCCTCCGTTGTTGCTGTCTTTCATAAGTGACGTTCGCGAGGTATAGTTCTGACGGAGGTGACGGGCAGTCCCGGCGAGGGGAGGTCTCAATCGACGCGAGAGGAAGATTATGAAGATAAGAGAATTTATTGTGGCCCACATTCTTTCCATGAATTTTTCCCTCTCTCCACCCAGAACTAGTACCACCTCTGCCTCATCCCAGCCCTCCAGCTAATCCCACCCCCTACCCCGTAAAACAACCCACCCTCTCACCCCTGGCCCACCTCATCCAACCTTCAACCCCCTACCTACAACTACAATAACCCCTCCACCCCACCCAACCCCCACCTCACCTCATCACCCCACTCTACCCCACCCTTCCACCCGTACCCCACTCCATCCAACCCCCACTTCCACCCCACAACCACCATAACCCCGCCACACGCTACCACATTACCCTGACTTTATTCCATCTTATTAATGCAAATGCCTCCCTCATTTCAGCAAAAATACCGGCCATACGGGAGAGAACATGACGCCACCGCCATCCTAACCTCTCCATTACCCCCTCCCTCCCAGTTTCCCTCGGTGGTAAGAAATAAAGCCACAGAAAACAAAAAAAGACACAAAAAAGCCAAAATTTAAACAAGGAAAAAGTCGGAAAAAATAGCAAATGGTAACAAAGTAGTAAAGTTAAATCACAGTACAATAAAGTCACAGAAAGTAAGTCACTGTAAAAAGACACAAAGTCTCACAAAATCACATAAAGTCAGTCACCAAAAAAAAGAAAAATCAGAAAAAAGTCACAGAAAAAAGGGACAGGAAGTCACGAAATGGGTCTGGAAATTATAAGGGAAAAAAGAATGTCAGTAAAATATATGGAAATGTCAGTATAAATGTTCACAGAAAAGTCACAGGAAAAACTGGCGTAAAAGTCACAGAAAGAAAGTAGATTTCAGAAAGGGGAAAAAAGGCATGCTCGAAAATGTCACAAATATTTTTTTAGCCATAGTAAAAACAGTGCGTTCCCCTCAGTCACTTCCCCTCTCCCACCCTCCAACTCCCACACTTAACTTTTCCCCTCCCTCCTTCCTCCCACTACATCCCCTCCCATCCTTTTTTAAGCATAATTTTTTTTTCTTTCCTCCACTCTGCACCTCCTTCTCTTCCCTTTTACACGCTTCCTCAATTCCCTCCTCCTCCTTCCATTCCATCACCCTCTCTTCTCTCATACCTCCTCCTCGTCCTCCTTTTTTCCTCCCTGCTCTTTCCCTCTTCCCTGTTACTTCTTTCTTTCCTCCTCACATGTACATCCCTTTCCCTTAACACCTCTCGTCCTGTCCCTTCTTATCTTCCTCAAGTCAGAACCATCAGCCCGAAGACGTCTGTTGTATTTTTTTACTTGCTTTATCCAAACGACTTCATTCAGCGTAGAAGAGATTTTACTAACTGGAGGGATTAGATGCAGATATAGTCATTAATCACCCTCTTACCGTCTGAACAGCTTTATAGTATTGTGAACTGCAAGAATCAAACCATCTTGAGGTAGCAAGAATAAAACAGGTAAATCCATGGTTGTAATGAAGGGGTTAAGATGGCATGAGGAGGAGAAACACACATTAAACGCGTGTGTACAAATATACGCTCGTGACTGGGAATCGAACCCTTTTATCACGCCGTGGAATAGTGGTATCAGTACCTGACTTCTATTTAAGAGGTCCTGGGTTCGATTACCAGTCACGAGCGTATAAGTATATTTGTACACACGCTTTTAATGTGTGTTTAAACACACACACACACACACACACACACACACACACACACACACGCACACACACACACACACACACACATA
>JAGKTI010042815.1:0-10054 GCA_018397915.1 Birgus latro
GAGAAACTTGTATTGGAGAGCATGCTGGTCTACTCTCTGTGTAACTGCGGGCGTTCATGCTCTCCCTCCTCTGTGTCCAGTTAAACCTGCATTAGCCCCTTGTCTTAGCCGCGTGGCCAACCCGGGCATGCCAAATACCTCTACGTGCGACCCTACCTGTGATAGACGCCCGGCCGCCAGACCTGAGGTACAGGTGTAAAGTAAGATATACATGTATACAGTGCCGTCCAGCGCTATACGGGTTTTAGAGATTGTGTCAAAGCCATTCCTGTGTCCGAAGATATAAATGTGTTGTATGTCACACGAGTGTCGGGTGAATAGTACCATACTTAAACAAGAAAGGTAAAGTGACAGATAGCAATTGTGTACAGTGTTCACTTGCCCCTCCCGGCAATCCCTTGTAATGCCTATGATGTATTGTCCTGTGTCTTATGTGTAGAATACAAGTGTGATATCCACTGCCTTGTTTTTGTGTCCAGTCCTGCTCTTAGGAGTTACCTCCCGGTCTAGAATAGGGACCCGCTTTAGCCTGCGTATTTGAGGGCGAGAAACCGTCCCACAAATACGTAGCATAACACTGATGAAGCAATATTTACTCGTAATGCACATTGGTGGTCAAAAGAAAATCCCAAGGAGACAGCTGAACGGAACTTTCAACACCGATTTTCAGTTAATGTGTTGGGCGGTATGACTGACAACCGGCTGATTGGACCTCATATCTTTGAAGGGAGGCTTACAGGAGATGTCTATGTTAATATTCTCAGAGATGAACTTCCCTTGTTACGTAAAGATGTGCCTCTGAAGACACGGCGACGTATCATTTTTCAACATGTAGGGGCACCTCACACTCATATCTGTCAGATTTGAAAATTTCCCCACTTATAAACCATTACTTTAAACACCTATACTTATAGAGTACTTTATACTTAGAATTACACAAGCTTGCGTTTCCCAGAGTTTCCCGAGAAACTCGTCAATCACCATATATATATATATATATATATATATATATATATACAGTATATGGAGGGAACATCATGTATACAAGCTCCACGCTTGTGTACGTATGGCAGTTATGATTCTATGCTCTTTTAATCCGTATTGTAGGTGACATAAAAGGCTTCCTAGCATCTCTTCTTTACAGATTTATTTTGCATATTATATCTTAACATTCTGCCATATGTTACTTACACTGTTTCAGTGTTGACATAGCATGCATTAATAGCGTACAAAAGAATGTTGACGTGTAATGTTGTTAATGTTCTAACGTCGCTCACATTACCACGCGTAACCCATCCAGTCCCATGATATATTCAGTGTTTATTTTTGCTGTCTCAAGACGATTTTGTTTTTTTCTTTTTTTTAACCTATGAGTAAGGTACAGCCATAATTAGCCCCATCACTTCGAGAGATTTTTCCTCAGTATGAGGAAATCGTCTGGTGGTAGCAAGAATGAACTGTAACATCTTATCGTACTAAAGGACACGTATTTTATGTTCGCTTTTGCTGTTTCATTATGGTTTTATTCAGTTTATGGGAGGCAGTGAAAGAGTGAAGGACGGCTAGATATCACTGCTCACGATTTCAAAACTCTATCCTAAGGTGAGTAAAGTCGTGGTGTGAGGAGAGGAACAGCATAAGATACACAGTATGGGACTGATAGGGTTAAATAGATAATCATGCAGGTGTGCAACAGCTGCTGCCTCAGCTGTGGGGTGTGTGGAGTCATCGTTAACGTTGAGTGCGTCAGCATGTTAGCAAGTCCATAATTATTTACGGTCACCTATGGAACACCAGGTACTGTTATATGTGACCAGCCTGCATCCTACACCACAGTGCAGTTATCAACGATACAGAAAGATCAGACATATTCTTCAGTATTATGATCACGTTCTTCAGAAATTGTCGGTATATGTACAGGTGTACCTAGGCTAGATAAACCTTCATTAACCTCCGCATCATGAAGGCTTTCCCAATAAAACAGCCAGGTGATATCGACACTGCAGCGACCAACTGCTCCAAAGGCCGAGTATTTGACTTTGCCTTGTGAACCTGACCTTCGACCGACTGTTCTTAAAATCGACTTCATTCGTACCTGTTTACTCTGAACCCTCCCACAAAGTTGGCTTTAATTCAGATCGAAACTAAGTTGACCTTGCTTTGTGACCTTGATCTTTAACCTTTCCTTGTAACCTTGATTTAATCGTTTTCAAAAACGAATTTCACTATTCTCACCGTACCCTGGACCCTTGCACAAATTTTGGTCTAAATCGGATAAAAATTGCTTAAGCTGACCTTGTCATGTGACCCTGGCTTTTGACCTACTATTTTCAAAAACTATAGGTCAGCCCCTGGCTGACTCTCAACCTTCCTATCAATTTTGGTTCTGAGTGTTTTAGTTATTTCGTTCACATCCAGACACACGGATCGAACTTTGCTCTGTGACCTTAAAAAATGATTCACATCATTCTAATCTTAACCGCAACCCTTCCACCAAGTTTGGTCTAAATTGGACAAAAACTGTTCGAGCTGATTTTGCTAGTTCATATTGTGACCTAGTCCTGTGACCTTGATCTTTGACCTAGTGTTCCTAAAAATAACAGGTCATCCCCTTGCCTATCCCTCAGCACCACTGGTTGAAATCAGATGAAACTTTTTTATTTATTTTGTACACACACACACACACACACACACACACACACACACACACACACACGTGAAGGAAACATAATACCCCTCTCCATGTAGGTGTACAAGTCCCCCCAAGAGCTGAATGGGTTACGTGTGGACAAACACATTTCTTGCATTCCTGTAAATATTTAAACAGTTGCACTACCAGTTGTTGCACAGTATTTCCCAATATCATCATCATCACCACTACTATTACTACTACTACCACCACTATTACTACCGCAGTTCACGAAGCAAGAGAGGATGTCAGGCTTTGATCAGCGCGCGCGAGCGCGTTTTGTGTGTGTGTGTGTGTGTGTGTGTGTGTGTGTGTGTGTGTGTGTATGTGTGTGTGTGTGTGTGAACAAAACTCAAACAATTTTTATCCAATTTTACCCAAACATGGCGGAAGGGCTGAGAGTTAACCAAGGAGAAACATCTGTTTTTGAGAACATTAGGTCCAAGATTAGCTCATAGGGCTATGTCAGAATGTGACCTAGTTAAATCAAGTAAAACAGTTTTTATGCAGCTTCAACCAAACTTGGAGGAAAGGTTAGCAGTACGGCGTATGGCAAGAATGAAGTGATTTAGTTTTTAGAACAAAGGTCAAACTCACAGGGCAAGGTCAAAGTTCTACCGTGTATGTGGTGATTAACAAAATAACTCAAACAGCCTCAATCCGATTTTTAAAAAAATTTGGTGGAAATGGGTAGATCTGTTATTTTGATAATAATACGTCAGCGATTAAGGTCATAAGTTAAGGCCAACCAAAACAGTTTCATCTGACTTAGACCAATCTTTGTGGAAGGGTTAAGGATATGACAAGAATTAAAGGATTCGAATTTTAAGGTAATCAGTCAGAGGTCAAGATCACTGGGAAAGGTCAAATGTCAGTGTTACAAGGCAAGGTCAGCTCGAACAGTTTAGATCTGATGTGAACCAAATTTAGTGGAAGCGGTAAAGGTCAGGCAAGGACGATGGGATTTACTTTTTAGCACAATTAGTCAGAGACCAACATCACAAGGCAAGGTCTAGGTTTGATCCATGTGTCTGTGTGTGAAGAAAATAACTAAAAAATTTGGATCTGATTAGGATTCAACTTGGTGGATGGATTGATGATATCACAAGATGTTGGCCTATTGTTTTTATGGACTGGTCAAAGGTCAAGGTCACATGGCAAGGTCAACTTGAACAGTTTTTATCTGATGTAGACTAAACTTTGTGGAAGGGTTTAGGTTAAAACATTGACAGACTCGATTTTGAGAGCAGTCAGTCAAAAGTCAAGGTAATAGGTCAAAGGTCAAAGTCAATAGACAAAGCCAACTCAGACAGTTCTATCTGATTTGAAGCAAAGTTGGCGGAAATGATAAAGGTTCGGCGGGAATAAATTAATTTGATTTTGTGAGTAAACCGTCGAAGGGTAGCGTCACACGGCAGACCCATTATTTGGCCCTTAGACCAGTTGGTGGTCGTGAGTGTTTTACTGAGTTACATCCTCTTATTACCTCTGCCAAGGAAGTTATGTTTTACCCCGCGTTGGTTTGTTTGTCTGTTTGTTTGTCTGTCTGTTAGCAGGATTACCCAAAAAGTTATGAATGGATTTTGATGAAACATTGTTGAAGCGTGGGCCATGGGCCAAAGAAGAAATGATTAAATTTGGGGGCGGATCCGGATTCGGATCCTATATTCACGGATCCGGATCCGGATTCAGATCCTATATTCAAGGATCCGGATCCGGGATTACTCAAAAGTTTATGAACGGAATTTGATGAAATTTTGTGGAAAGATGGTCCATGGACCAAGGAAGAAATTAATAACTTTTGGGGCTGATCCGGATCCAGATCCGGATTATCTCGCACAATATCTCCAAAAGTTCTCAGTGAATTTCAATGATGTTTTGTTGAAAGGTGGGCCATGGACCAAGAAATAATTGTTAAAATTTTGGGGCAGATCCGGATCCGGATCCTATATCCACGGATCCTGTCCTTAACATTTTTAACCCATCACGTCCCGACCGATTTCCAACCCACGATACCCCAAAATCCCGAGCATTTTTGGATTTTTTTTTTTTTTATTGGCTCAAACCTTCGCTTTTGGTGAGAAACATCGAAAATTCATAGAGAAATCGCGATCCTGTGCTAAAAAATGTTGATACAGGTGTCATGCAACCTTACGTTTTCCTTCTTTTTCAGGGTACCTGGCTAAGGAAAACGAACTATGGAAGGCTTAACTAATTCAAGCCACTTTCAAATACGTATTTATTTATGTATTTGGTACGAATTTATGTGTAGTAACAGACTATATTGGTTTTCACACATTTATATAGGCAATAGAAGCATTGTTCAGTCACCAAACACATCCACATATGTCACCTTCCTTTATGACATTACCATCTCATCACTTCTGTTTGTTTCTTGCTCTAGCTTCTTTATTCCTTTATCCTCCACCTCAGGAATCACTTTCACCGTGAATTTCGTCATTGGAGAGACCGTGGGGCAACATACTTTTACTGGCCATGTTACTGCTAACAGGTGAATTGCCCAGTGTGGGGGGAGGGGGGTTAAGTGGGGCCAGGCAGTATCCCCGCTTGACAGGAGGTAGAGGAAGGTCTCCCACATATGCCTACCAAAAATCACCCATGAAACTTGAAAATTGTGCAAATTATGACCATTGCAATTGCGCAACGTATCCGTACGTCGATGGGTGTAGCTGTGACAAAACATTGCAACGTACTCATACTTCGATGGGATTCCTCGGGTTAATGGCAATGACGTTGGAGGAGGAATGAGCTCTCTTAGCGCTTTCTAGTTATTATTATTATTATCATTATTATTATTATTATTATAATCATCATCATCATCACCATCGTCACCATGACTATTATTATTATTATTATTATTTTTATTATTATTATTATCATTGTTATTATTATTACTGAAGATAATTCACACAGCAGATTTTCTCTAAAACATACACTATTAAACATGACTGCAAGTCCGGCATTACATAACTTTTTTGCAATGATTTCTTGTTTTCTGATATCTTCTTTTGTTTTTCCCTGAAGTCTAGCGACGATTTCTCTGAAGGCGGCCATGTTCTCGGTTTTCGTGGTATCATCTAAAATCTGCTAAATCATAGACAACACCACGAGAACCGAGGACATGGCCACCTACGGAAAAATCATTGCGAGGCTTCAGGGAGAAGCAAAACGAGCCATCAGACAACAAGAAAGCATTGCAAAAAAGTCATGTAATGCCGAACCTACAATTACATTTAATAAAGTATTATTATTATTGTTATTATTATTTGCGGTAGGTGGTGGAGACCATCATCCACTCACTTGATGTTGTGCTGCCTATAACTTCCTTCACCTTTATCATTCTTTTACCGTGTCTGCCCTCCTTTCTTCCTATTCCTCCCATCTTTCCTGTCACTTTTTATTCTTCTTTCCTTTTCAGGTGGCTTTATACTGAGTAACAAGCCTAATAGTTTCCTGTAAGCCAGGAAACCATTTTCAGTGCTGGGTGGTAACCATATAACCAACCCAAATGTGTCCCATACGTCCCCGTAAAACCACTAACTCAAAGACAAACGGCCACCCCTTAAGGGATTATGGCGTCTGGCTATAGATGGATAGATTAATATCAGGGATGGCCCGACCAGGAGGGGGGAGTCACCCCCCCCCTCAGTGTGTGTTCTGAGTTGGTCAAAAAATTACTGAGTTGGTCAGTAATGGAGAGTGGAGACTTTTTTTTTTTTTTTTACATAAAAGGAGAGGTCACCAAAAGGAGACCTCTCCTTTTATGCGAAACTGAACCAAAGAAAAAAGGTTACATTACCTGATGCTTCTAGCTTGTGAAAGTGACCTAACTGATCAGTTGGATCTTCAAAAAATTGTAGAGAGGTGGAAGCTCATTAAAACAAGGAAAGTAAAATTCTAAAAGCCATTATCATAATATAATCTGTACATACAGGTTGTTACTGCTGAATCCTTATTAATCCATTATCCACATTCCACTCAAGTTGACTCAACATTTGTTTTTCACCTTATTTCTTTATTTGACTTACCAAGTGTGATTTGTGTATGTGTATTTATTTTTTTAAGTGGTCAGTTTAAGCATCTTGTATCTCTCTCATTTATGACTGAAAATCAGTGAACAGTAGTGCAATTTTGAATTTAAGTTGTGTCTGTGTGAACCAGAAATCCACAATGAAAGTTTGTTTAAACATGTCACCAGTAAATAAATGACTTTCCAGGAAATACTGTAAGTCTGTTACAATGAAAATTACTTTCTCATAAATTTGGTTTGTTTATATCAATTTAGTTGGTCAAACCGTAATGCCAAACGGATCAAGTTGGTCAAAATTGTCCTTACCCTCCCCATCACATACTCCTTGGGCCATCCCTGATTATTATTATTACTGTTATTATAATTATGCAACCATGAAATGTGGTCAGTCATTTTCGGAAACCCTGTATAAAAGGCGCCATGGCAGGGATGGTGTTAACCCTCTCAATACCATGTCGTCTGGCTGGGTTAAATTTTGCTACCTCCGGACGATTCTGTTAGGTTTATAAGTGCCTAGAGGTTGTGGAAGGAATAATAAGCGGTATAAAGGGTCTGTATATAATCATCACACCAGAAAGTTTATCTTAAGCTTATTAAAATCTTGAGATGGAAAGGAAAAAAATAAATTAAGTCATGCTACTACAGTTATCTTCTCCGTACCACTCTACTCAGTGTCACATACCACTACTGACAGCCACATACCAGGGTGTGTGTGTGTGTGTGTGTTGACAGTCACGCACATTCAGGGTTCATAGACTTGCGGTCGATTCCCTGTCGTAATAACCCCGTTCGGGATTGAGGCGTCTGGCAATAGATAGATAGATAGAATAAGGATCTATTTTTTTGCAGGAAAAACAAAAGGAAAGGAAAGATTCAGCGTTCATCCTTCCTTGTCCTTCCTACAATAATATATCCCAGTGACGACATGGTATTATTTTATTTATTTATTTATTTATTTACAGAAAGGACGAATGACATGCGGAGATTCTGCACGGTCCTATCCTTGTCCTTCGAGCTGTTTCATTATCTCTCTCACACGACAGGGGGATATGCCCTGAGGTTGAAGTAGACGCAGTGGAATAGCAGGCGAACTTATCCCCCCGCCCCCCCCCACCCCCCCCCCCCTCTCTCTCTGTCTCTCTCGTGTCACTGGAGCCAAGAGGTTATTTATAAGTACAGTTGGTTACAGTCAGTGAAGGGTGGGGTCACTAAATCCCTCTGATAACGCTGTACACTGGCGATAATACTTTAGGTTCCTGTTTTTGTATGCCTGCCTGTGTTTTGTCTGTCTGGCTGTCTGTGTGCTAGTCTGTTTGTCCATTCGAACTCTAATTCTTGAAAGCATTGAATCAGAAACTTTTTTTTTTTTTTAGATTGAACGCTGGTACTGACTATATCTAGGTTAACCTCTTTAGTACAATTAGGTAATATAACTGTACTTTTGTTACCCTCACGTACTAATATTCCGCTTAGAAAAGACTTTTAAACTGTAGCGTTGGATATAGCTTTCATTATCCCATATTTTTACGAGAGACTGATCTTAAACCTGAAGGAACAAAAATAAAGTACAGTTTGTCAACCAATTCAAGAGGTTAATTTTGGGTATGAAAGACATGGCTTAAAGATGTGTGTGTGTGTTCTTACCTAATCGTATCTTTACAGGAGTGAGTCAAGTTCGTACTGCCCCGTGTATTAAACCATATTTATCATACATATCCTTAAATTTGTGAATAGTTTTGGCACACACTACTTCATTCGGCAGTGTATTCCACTGGTCAATTGCCCTGTTTGGGAAACTGAATTTCCTTACGTCTTTATCGCCTCTCTCTTTATGCAGTATTTTGCAATGCCCTCTTGCTGTCCTTCCCCACAGTCTATTGTCTCTTTCCCTGATATGCATTTATATAGCATCATCATGTCTTCTCTTTTCCTTCCCTCTTGTAGTGTTGGTAGATTCACTTTTTCTAGTCTTTCTTCGTAGCTTAGATCCCTTAAGCTTGGTACTCATCTTGTAGCTGCCCTTTGTACTTTTTCAATCTTATCTATGTGTTTTTTGTTACTCCAGGGTTGGTCTGATGAATGATGTTATCTTTCTTTGCATATCTTCATTCATATATGTGAATGCTATTCTCATAACTAGCAAGCAATATATACATCAGGGATGCACAACTGGCGGCCTGCGGGCCGCATGTGGCCCTCAAGAAACCCTCTGGTTGCCCTTAGTAGGTAATAAAAGGTAAAAAATAATAAAAGGTGATAAACTGATAAATAGCAGTTCAGATAATAATTCAAAATGTGCCGTGGACCCAGAACTGGACGAGAGGGGAACGAACGCGTCAGCCACCGTGTCTAGACATCAGTCACTCTAGACGGGAGTCTGTGTGCCAAACTGCCGAGTCGACGGCCTCACTGCCTGGGTACCGACAGTCGTTATTAGGAACTCTTTCAGAGCGGGTTGATTACTCTTGCTCACAATGGCTGCTAGTACTTCTACTGGAAAAAATGCAACTCGGAAAAAGAAACCAGACACAGAAAATTTCATGAAATATGGACAGACAAATATTTCTTTGTGGAAAACAGTGCAAACAATATCATTTGTTTGATATGCCAGATAGCGTAGCTGTTTGTAAGGAATATAATTTGCAAAGGCATTATTTAACAAAGCACAGGTCTTATGAAAAAATCACAGGTGAACTAAGGAAGCAGAAAATAAAATCACTGATGCAAGGTTTTGATGTTCAGAACTACATGTTCAGTCAGAGAAATAAGGAGTCACAGGATGTAACAGAAGTGAGCTATGAAATTGCAAATCTGATGGCTAAAAATTCAAAGGCATTTTCTGAAGGTGATTTCATTAAAAAATGTATTGTTATTGCTGTTCAAAAACTTTCTCCAGATGTTGTGAAGAAGTATGAAAATATCAGTTTGAGTCGTAGGACAGTGCACCGTAGAATTTGCGACTTGTCAGGTGATATAGTAGACCAGTTGAAAGAAAAAGGCAAACAATTTGTGTACTTTTCCCAAGCAACTGACGAATCTACTGATGTAACATCTGCAGTGAGTCCCTGCGTGCAAGGCCTGGGGGGGCTGGGCTTACGATAGAAGAGTTGAGAGGTAAGATGGGACTGGAGTGTATTGGTGTTGTGATGAGGAGAGGTAGGCTGAGGTGGTTTGGACATGTGGAGAGAGGATGGGGGAGGATAATTGGGTACAGAGGGTGAGAGGTGTTAATATTGGGGGAGGGGTAGACCGAGAAAGACATGGGATGAGGTCATTAAATGTGACTTAAGGGTTAAGGGACTGAATAGGGAGGC